>BPLR01013828.1:0-30452 GCA_021605095.1 Caerostris extrusa
TTGCTATTACAACACATCAAGCACGAAATGTTGGATTGTCTGTCACCTACAAAGAAATTGTAAATTGACGTGTGTTGATTATTGGTATTGCAACAATTTCGCCGAATAGTCCCATCTCTGGGGAATTCGCACCTTTTCTTTTCTCCTCGAACCCAACCACATTACTTCTACCGGCACACCAGCATACATATCACTGCATTAAAAATGACATTTGCTGCTTTTCCTAAGAATGCTTTTAAATTAGATGATCCTAAACAGCAAAAATGAAACTGTAGTTACAAGTTTAAAAAAAAAAAGTAAATGTACTTATTTTGTGTACCTGTTTTTACATTTTGATAGAAACAAATGATTTCGGTGACTAGAAATCTTTTACTTATTTATGAAGCCCCTATAAAACTATGAATAAAACATACAGATTGCATGATTTTTATTATTATTCAAAATGTACAAAAAAAATAAGAGCATGAATTATGTATTACTTGACGTTGAATATTTAAACGAACAGCAAATATAAATATGGAAACTTTTGCAGAATTTGTATAAATTTGTACAAGTGCTATGTTTTTAATTTTAATGCTTTGACGACATCTAGACTAACATTTTCTGAGACTGCATGCAATATTTATGTAGACATTCATTTCATGTTTTTTCTTTTTAACTAGTAACGCAACATACATTATATCAATAATTAAAGTACATTTCTACATAAAACTTTTTAAACTACTAAGGAAAAATGAATTATTAATTCAATATTTTTAAGTATTAGTGGGAATTTTAATTAAATACGTAATTTTTAATATTAATTTAATTTAATCTTATCAAAAATTGTAAAACTTCTAATGGCAATAATTTAATATCGAATTTATTATTTATTTTCGAATTTAAGAAAAAGCACAGTAAATAAATAAGCGATTAAAAAATATTTATTTTACATTTTAAAAATCATATGATCATCTCATTTTTAGTAAATATTAAGTTATTAGTTTAATATTTTGTTTTGTACAATTTTCTAACTTTATAAACAATATTTCCTAAAAAGTATTAATAATGTGATTTGTATTTTTAAATAACTTAAACATATTTATAAGCATCTTAAATATATTATTTTTATAATGGATGTTTTCATTATATTGGTTGTGTTAATTTTTGAGTTCAATTATTTTTTTAATTTCTTTATCAAAACATTTACAGCTATAATACATTAAAAAAATTATGAATACAAACTTTAATAAGTTTATAAAAACTAAATAAACGTAGTTAAACCAATTATGATTTATGAGGAAAATATTTACTAAGATTTGCTGTTTTACAAATATTTTGTTTAGAAATTTTTATTGCTACTAAGTAGTTGGGCTGAAGTAGTCTAATGGAAAGCATATTGGGATTCCCAACTTAGGAGATCAGTTTAAAACTGGGACTCGGATAGTTGCAATAAATCCGTAGATAAAAATCGTTCCGTCTGTCCGTCTGTTTTAGACAGACGGCAAATCCTTAGTGTCCTGTGCTGGAGTGCCATCCTATGAGGAATCTACTCATGGATTGATGGAGGAAAGTGACAGCTTCTGTTGTGATGGAGCATTCGTAGGTAGAAATGTCGAACATGTTCCAGGACATCGCTGACCTATCTTCTCAATATAATACCCATATATTTCATGAGTAAAAAGTAATTAATACCTGCATGCGATTCCTTGCATGGGTAATTAACATATTTTTATATTCATGTAAAATAAACTGGGAATTTTACATTTTTTACAAATAATCATGCAATTTTTTGTGGAATGTTTTTGTCAAAAAACATTTTAAAAAATCATAATTACTACACATATGGAAATAAAAAAATTTTAACTGTTGTTTTATGTGACGAATCGAGTGCAATGAAGTAAAAGAAATTCCAATATTTTGAATAATATTTTTGCTTTTGAGTACAAAATACTTCTTTTGTACCTCGAAAATGCCCATTAACCAAAACGATATGAGTGTCTATAATTTTTTTAATTGAACATTTTCTTCAAAAACAAAGTTTATGCGCCAACAGGACTCAAAATATCACCAAGCCTTAATCTAATATCGCGGAAAAGGCATTTTTTATTGTGTTTCTCCACACTTCATTATTTGGCAAAGTAGAAAGGAATTACTATTTATTGGCACGATAAAAACAATTTATACTTTTATTTCAGCACAGCAAAACGGGATATCATGATGCCCAGCTATCGAAAGTTTTAGTGCAGCTCAGAAACATTTATCCATTGATGAAGAAGGCATGCTTTAAAAACTAAACCATAAAATTTCATTTTTTACGCACAATTCGTTTACTTTAACTATGGAAAGGATCGCATTATTGTGGCAGAACAACAAGAAAAAAAGGCAAAAATTCTTGAAGAAGAGACCAGTAAACGTATTTGTAAAGATCGATACTAGGTGTTGCATTCAAGAGTAAAAATTCCGTAAACCAATTTCATGGCCAGATATTACGGTCTCCTGAGTAACGACTGTCATTAAAGTTTTAAAGCTATTTTACGAGTAGTTTTTCGGAGTTTGGGAAGGCAACCTGAAAACTTTTTCCTCCGCGAGCTTTTTGCTCTAAAAAGATGCCGAGATGGTATGCAGTTTTTTTTTTCATTGAATGCACAGTCGTCTGTTTGATTCCGCGTAGTTTAGATGAAATTTTCATCAACAGCTCATGAAATTTTATACGATCGTCTCAACTAACACTACTTTATACTGCTCCATTAAATATTTCCACCTGTTATAAGTTTACGATGCAGTTTAAGGGTGTGCGAAAAACTGTGAGAGAAATTTTAAAAAAAAAAAAAATAAACTATTTAAAAAAATTACTTTAAAGAATTTAATAAAAAAGTATGAGGAAGAAATTTAAATAAATCAATAAAAATAACATATGAAAGAAATTACAAATACAAACCAATAAGAAATGTCGGAAGTGCTCCAAAACATGGTTGAACATTCTCCCAAAACAATAAATTTATATTTCATAGGTAATAAAGTAATTAATACATGCATTATTAATTAATATATGGATATCTATATTCATGCAAAATAAACTAGTGAGTTTACCTTTTTTAACAAATATTCAAGCAGTTTTTATGTGGATTGTTTTGTCAAAAAAAAATTTAAATAATCATAATCACAAAAGATATAAAAATAAAAAACTTTTAACTATGGTTTTATGCGAAGAATAGAGTGTAATGAGAAAAAAGAAAATGCAATATTTTGAATAATATTTTCAATATAAAATATTTATTTGCATCATGAAAATGTCCATTAACAAAGCGATACGAGTGTCTATAAATTTTTTAATTGAAACTTTTCTTCAAAAACAAAGTTTATGCGCCAACATGAATCCAAAATTCTGCCAAGCCTTAATGGAATATCACAGAAAAGCATTTTTCTATTGTGTTTCCTGACACTTCATTATTTAGCAAAGTAGAAAGGAATTCCTATTTATTGGTACGATAAAAACATTTTATAGATTTCTTTCGGCATATCATGATGCCCAGCTATCGAAAGTTTTAGTGCAGCTCAGAAATATTTATCCACTGATGTAGAAGGCATGCTTTAAAAACAAAACCATAAAATTTCATTTTTTTTTATGCACAATTCGTTTACTTTAACTATGGATAGGATCGCATTATTGTTATGGAACAACAACAACAAAAAGACAAAATTCCTTGAAGAGACCAGCAAACGTATTTGTAAAGATCGATACTAGGTGTTGCATTCAAAGAGTAAAAAAATTCCGTAAACCAATTTCATGGCCAGATATTACGGTCACCTTAGTAACGACTGTCATTAAAGTTTTAAAGCTATTTTACGAGAGGGTTTTCGGAGTTTGAAAGCAACTCTTAAAAACTTTTTCCACCGCGAGCCTTTGCTCTAAAAAAAGATGCCGAGATGGTATGAAATTTTTTTCATTGAATGCACAGTCGTCTGTTTGATTCCGCCGAGTTTAGATGAAATTTTCATCAACAGCTAATGAAATTTTATACGATCGTCTCAACTAACACTAGTTTATATTGCTCCATTAAATATTGCCACTTGTTATAAGTTTAGGACGCAGTTTAAGGGAGTGTTTAGATTAAATTTTTATTTTAGAAGATTTTATTTACATTTCTTTGAAAAAGAGATAGAAGTCGCTTCTATTTATATATTTCATTGAATAATTAAAAATTTAATTAAGGAGAAAATATTTTTGTATAGAAAATATCTTTAAAAATTGATGAATGAGTCTAAAACTAATTGATATTATTGATTACTGAAAGAATCTAAAAATGAAACAATGAAATATATATAGAATTTCAAAAATTTTATAAAATGGCACCAGAAAGGAATAAATAGAAAAAGCACGTGAAAGACATTTAAAAGGTATAGAATTCCAAACAATTTTACGGAAAGGCACATAAAAGAAATTTAATAATAAAAAAAACTGCAGAATTTCACACGATTTTATTAAAAAACAAGGAATATAAAAACAAATTTTTTAAAGTCAATTCCTTCTATTTTCACTCTATTGCAGAAAGTCCTTTATAAATAATTTTCATTCATTTTTTTAAATTTTATCTGGCGTCATCTATTGGTAAATATATGCAACTTAAATTTCAAAAAAAAATATAATTAATTAATTAAATTTTAATTATTGAATTAATATTTGAAAAAAACTGCATTAACATCCAGCGTCATCCGCTGCAAGTTCAAAAAAATGTGTTTGAACTTGAGTGGATGAATAAGAAGAATTTTATTAACGATTGAAAATTTGAACAAGATATATATAGGGAGTGTGTGAGCTAATGGAATGAATTGAAATAAATAAAAAATCGAGAAAAAAATTTTAAAAATATATATAAACTATTTTACTAAAAAGTATTTGAAAGGAATTTAATAAAAAAAAGGATGGGGAAGAAATTTAAATAAATTAATAAAAATAGCTGAAGAAAGAAATTTTAAAAGAATAAACCAAGAAGAAATGCTGAAAGTGGCCCAGGACATTACTGACTCACTCTCCACAATACAATACCCATATATTTCATGGCTAATAAAATAATTAACATATGTATGAGAATACTTGCATGAATAATTAACATATTTTTATTTTCATGTAAAAACAAACCAGTGAATTTAACTTTTTTAAGAAAACTGATCCAATTTTTATGTGGGCTATTTTGTCAAAAAATAAATAAATAAAAAAATAATCATAAACACAAAACATAGAATAAAAAAATTTAACTGTTGTTTTATGTGACGAAACAAGTGCAATGAGAAAAACGAAATTCCAATATTTTGAATAATTTTTGCTCTGAGTACAAAATATCTATTTGCATCATGAAAATGTACATTAACTAAAATAATGTGAGTCTTCATAAATTGTTTTTAATTGAAAGTTTCTACAAAAACAAAGTTTATGCCAACATGATCCAAAATTCCGCCAACGTGAAAATCCAAAATTCCAGCCAAGCCTTAATGGAATATCACGGATACCCGAAAAAGGCATTTTTCGGATTGTGTTTCTCCACACTTCATTATTTAGCAAAGTAGAAAGGAATTCCTATTTATTGGCACGATAAAAACATTTTATACTTTTCTTTCGGCATATCATGATGCCCAGCTATCGAAAGTTTTAGTGCAGCTCAGAAACATTTATGCACTGATGTAGAAGGCGTGCTTTAAAAACTAAAACCATAAAATTTCATTTTTTTACGCACGCAGCTGTTTACTTTAACTATGGAAAGGATCGCATTATTGTTGCGGAACAACAACAAAAAGACAAAATCCTTGAAGAAGAAACCAGTAAATGTATTTGTAAAGAACGATGCTAGGTGTTGCATTCAAGAGTAAAACATTCCGTAAAGCCAATTTCATGGCAAATATTACGCTCACCTCAGTAACGACTGTCATAAAAGTTTTAAAGCTATTTTCACGAGAGGGTTTTCGAAGTTTGTGAAGGCAACTCTTGAAAACTTTTTTACACAGTGAGCTTTTGCTCTGAAAAAGAAAAGATGGTATGCATTTTTTTTTTCATTGAATGCACAGTCGTCTGTTTGATTTTGCTGAATTTAGATGAAATTTTTATCAACAGCTAATGAAATTTTATACGATCGCCTTCAACTAACACTATTTTTTACTGCTCCATTAAATATTGTCAACTGTTATAAGTTTACGACGCATTTTAATGGAGTGTTTAGCTTAGATTTTTATTTTAGAAGATTTTATATGTATTTCTTAAAAAAAAAAAAAAAGATGGTGCCAGTTCTATTTATATATTTCATTTGAAAATTAAAAATTTTAATTAAGGAGAAAAATTTTTGTATAGAAAATATTTTTAAAAATTGATGAATGAGTCCAAACCTAATTGCTCTTATTGATTACTGAAAGAATCTGAAAAATAAAACAATGAAATATATAAAGAATTCCAACCGATTTTTTATAAAGGCACAAGAAAGGAATTTAATAGAAAAAGCACGTGAAAAAATTTAAAAATGTATAGAATTCCAAACGATTTCACAGAAAGGCACATGAAAGAAAATTAACAATAATAATAAAAAAAACTGTAAGAATTCCACACGATTTTATTAAAAAATAAATAAAAAATATAGAAAAGAAATTTTAAAAAGAATATTAACGATTTTATAAAAGTACTTGAAAGGAATTTAACAAAAACGGATGGCGAAAAATTTAGATAAATTATTAAAAGTTGCTCATAAAAGAAATTTTAAAAGAATAAACCAATGGGAAATATTGAAAGCGGTCCAGCACATTGCTGACTCGCTCTCCCAAAAGCAATACCCATATATTTCATGGGTAATAAAGTAATTAATATATGCATGGGATTAGTTGCATGGGCAATTAACATTCATGCAAAATAAAAATAGCGAGTTCAATATTTTTAAAAATAATCATGCAATTTTTATGTGGATTGTTTTGTTAAAAAAAATAATAAATAAATAATCCAAACACGAAACATATAAAAATATAAAAAATTAGCTGTTGTTTTTTTGACGATTTGTGCAATGAGCAAAACGAAACTGCAATATTTTCAATAATATTTTTATTATAAAATATTTATTTGCATCATGAAAATGTCCATTAACCAAAACGATATGAATATCTATACATTTTTTAATTGAAAGTTTTATTCAAAAACAAAGTTTATGCGCCATCAGGACCCAAAATTTCAGGCCAAGCCTTAATGGAATATCACAGAAAAGGCATTTTTCTATTGTGTTTCCCCACACTTCATTATTTAGCAAAGTAGAAAGGAATTCCTATTTATTGGCACGATAAAAACATTTTATACTTTTCTTTCGGCATATCATGATGCCCAGCTATCAAAAGTTTTAGTGCAGCTCAGAAACATTTATCCACTGATGTAGAAGGCATGTTTTTTAAAAACTAAAATCATAAAATTTCATTTTTTACGCACAATTCGTTTACTTTAACTATGGAAAGGATCGCATTATTGTTGCGGAACAACAACAACAAAAAAGACAAAAATCCTTGAAGAAGAAACCAGTAAACGTATTTGTAAAGATCGATACTAGGTGTTGCATTCAAGAGTAAAAAATTCCGTAAACCAATTTCATGGCCAGATATTACGCTCACCTCAGTAACGACTGTCATTAAAGTTTTAAAGCTATTTTACGAGAGGGTTTTCGAAGTGTGTGAAGGCAACTCTTAAAAACTTTTTTCCACCACGAACTTATGCTCTAAAAAAGATGCCGAGATGGTATGCATTTTTTTTCATTGAATGCACAGTCGTCTGTTTGATTCTTGCCGAGTTTAGATGAAATTTTCATCAAAAGCTAATGAAATTTTATACGATCGCCTCAACTAACACTATTTTATACTGCTCCATTAAATATTGTCACCTGTTATAAGTTTAGGACGCAGTTTAAGGGAGTGTTTAGCTTAGATTTTTATTTTAGAAGATTTTATATGTATTTTCTTTCAAAAAAAAAAAAAAAATTGTGCCAGTTCTATTTATATATTTCATTTGAAAATTAAATTTTAATCAAGGAGAAAATATTTTTGTATAGAAAAATATTTTTAAAAATTGATGAATGAGTCCAGAACTAATTGATATTAGTGATTACTGAAAGGGGGCATGATGGCCGAATGAATAGCATTCTGGCGCTAGGGCCACAAGGTTCGAATCCTAGCAGTGGTATGGATGCTTGTAGTGACTCGGAATCCAGTTTGAACAGTATTCCTCTGTCCAATATGACTATAGAGCGTTGAATTGACAACCCCATCCCGTAAAAGAGAGAAAAACCTGTCTCGAAATCTGCCAGTAGGTAGACGATTTTGCCCCCTCTCCCTTTCGATAGAGCTGTTGCGCTAATGAAAACATTGCTGAAAATAATCTGAATTTTGAATAATTTCTTCTTAATAAAGATGTAAAGGGATAAGAACATAATCAGGATTTTTGATTATTTTCCCATAGGAAAATTGGAAATATATAAAAATATAACTGAATCATGGTTAAAATATTGTTAGAGTTTGCCATGTTTTACCTTTGATAGGTTTGTATTATTTCATATGGGAGCAATTTCAAATTCCTTCACGTATTATAATGAATACGATTTTTAAAAAATATGATTTGCAAATCATATCTTCATCATCCCTATATTTTCATTCTTCTGCATCACTCATTATGCTTCTAGTAATTCACATATATGTATATATATATGTGTATGTGTGTATTTATATATATTTATATATATTTACATTTATGAATATATAAAATTCAGTTTGGCTTGTGGCTCAACGGTCATTTTTTGCACACTTTTGGCAAATTAGACAGGGACCCACGTGGATTCCGAACCATTAACAAAAATCCATGCCATCACCAGGATTAAAACCTGAAGCCTATGGTACTAAAAATCCAGAGCGTTAGCCAATTGGCCAACAGACAGCCCCAGTGAGGAGATGCTCCATCTTTCTGATATATTATCAATTGTAGATATTTTTCTGAGCTTTAATGAACACTTCCAATTTCCGTGAAGAAAACGGTTCCATAGCATTGTAATGCATGATGTATCCCCAAACGTTAACTTTAGAATTATACAAAAAAATTTAATATTTGGCTTTGTATATTGCTGCACGTGTGCAGAAAAATGGGGATTCTCTAATCCCCACATTCGGGCATCAAATTTGTTTACCTTTCCGTTCAAAATACCTGTTAAAAGTGATACTATTGATACAAGATACCCAGAATCTGAATACTTGCAAGTATACACAGATGGCTTCTTTTATGAAAATCTCATTACTGCAGGTTCAGGAGTCTTTTTGAACTTTTCTCCTTCTATGCTTCAGCTGGGAACTATCGAACATATTTTGATGGAAATGTGGAGGCTATTTGAATTGCTTTGAAATATTACTGATTCAATAGAGCGGTTATTTTGTCTGATTCACAAGCCGCAATTCCGGCTATTAGTTCAACTATCCCACTGTCATCAGAGGAAACTCCCAGTGTCAAAATCATATGCGGGAACTGGCTTTAAAAATGAAACGGGTGGTACTTCAGTGGATACCTGGTCACTGTGGCATTTTGGGGAACGAGCAGGCAGATTGTCTAGCAAAAGGAGGCTTCAAAACTACTTCAAATGAGATCTTCTTCACTGTCACTTCATTCTATAAAACTGTATATCAAACAAATAATGACTAAAAGCCACAAGTTATAAATTCAAGATGGGATTAAGTCAAAACGTTGGAGAGATGAAGATCTTTTAGCAATATCCAGCCCTCCGCGACGGCATGCTATCGCCCAGTTCCGACTTCTGACTGGCCATGACTGTCTAGTAGAACATCTCCAGCGCATTAAAATCTTTTCGAACCCTGGCTGGCCCCTATGTGGTTCAACAAACCCAATGAACAGAGATCACCTCGGAGACAGTGCTTTACTGGCGTGGGAGAGAACTCTTAAGGCAATGACTTCAGTCATCTTTGCATTTTTTGGACGTTTATTCTTTTGTATTTTTTCGTTGTTATTATTGTTATTATTATTATTTTTATTTTACTTGTATTAGCCTTGCCATTGCAAATAAAAAAGGGAACTATCTAATAACGCCAAACTTACATTATTACATTTAATGGTTATTTTATAATAAATTTTTGTAATCAAAGCAAGCCTTTGTATTCACCCTATCTATTCATCGCTAGATATTATATATTTTTTATCTTTGCTTTTGTGTTCCATTATTTCATTAACTATCTATACCACTAGACAAGAATAATAAAGAATAATACATTCTACTAACAGAGAATAATACATTCTTCTTTCCTTGAAACATAAGAAATTTCTTATATAACCTTCATATCTTAGAAATATACTGATATATTCAACATCCTGAAACATCATGGCATCCTTACAGTGTTTGTATATAGAAATGCTATTTATTCTCTATTCTTTAGTGGCCTAATAAATTTAGTTTATCTTCTTAATAATAGCATACCTCATGTTTCTGTTATAAATAAAATAAAAAAAAAGTTTACATTTAAGATGATTAATTTATATATATATATATATATATATATATATATATATATATATATGATATGTAAATATATATATTATAATATAAATATATACATGTATATTTTTTATTTATATATATTTATAATATATTTATTTTATTTTTATTATTTTATTTCCTTTTTACACTGTATTTAATTATTTCTAAAAATTTTTTTTTTTCAAAATGAAACACTCATACTAGAAGAAGATGTTTTTGCTGTTGTTAATGATATAATGAACATCGGTGGGGTTCATGTTTCACTTATGGATGCCACGAACAGCTCACCGATAGGTGATTAGGGAAAAGTACTGCCTTCTCGGGGATTTTAGAGTTAACTACCCTATACTTGCAACTGGGTGTGCAAGTACGGGTGATCCCACATCGGGCTCTAGATTGTAGTGTTGTTGGTTGTGCAACTGGGTTGTAACTGGTTGAGGTTGGGTTGAGATATATGAGACACAGGTTTCAGAACTCACAGCATCATTTACACACACACAGACAACTCATACCTGCAATTAAAGATATAATTTTTATCACATTTAAAGACAGATAATTCTATATTTGTGGAAGGACTTATAACCCGAAATCCCGATAATTAGGTATGTTGGATGCGCAGAATATTATTCCTCTCCTCGTAAGAGTCTGTATAGCAACTGTTACGCAGGATTGTAAATATATTTCCTGTCAGGATAAGAATTACAAACTAAACGTTTCTCAACAGTAGCGTGTGATTGCGCTAAACGTTTGTCAGTGGCAGGGCGCTGTGTACTTCCTCTTGAGTGAGAGTCTCGAAGCATGCAGACCATTTCTCCTGAACGTCACAGGGATGCGGTGCCTATGTAGAATCAAGGTTACATCCCATGTAATATTATTGAGAGAATTACACACATTGTCACAAGCGCCATAAACTCTTTTGAGAGCAATGACTACTGGATTCAAACCGCAAAATTCCTGCATATTACACGTTATTTACAACACGTCAAGAACGAATGCTAAGATTGTCATCGTATTACAAAGAAATTGTAAGCTGAAGTAGAAAATTGCTAAATATATTTCCTCTCAGGATGAGCGATTACTAAACGTTTCTCGGTAAAAGCGGTTGATTGAGCTGTAGTAAATATTTCTCAGTGGTAATGCCAATTGCGCTGTATTTCCTCTTGGGTGAGAGTCTCGAGGCCTACTGACCATTTCTCCTGAACGCCACAGGGAAGGTTTTGCAGTGTTTAGGAGGAAGCAACGTTACATCACAAGTATTATTATTGAAAAAGATGTTTACACACACTTTTTACAATCGCCATAAAGACTTTTCTAAACAACGACCACTGGATTCGAACCTCAACATTCCTGCACACTCCGTCACGTTAATTACAAAACGTCAAGCACGAATGCTGAGATTGTCTGTCATCTTACAAAGAAATTGTAAGCTGACGTACGTCCATCATTGGTATCGTAACAATTTCGCACAAACAGCACTATCTCTGGGAAATTCGCGCCCTTTCTTTTTCTCCTCGAACCCAACCACATTACTTACTGGCGCACCGACATACATATCACTGCATTAAAATGACATCTACTGCTTTTCCAAAGAATGCTTTTTAAATTAGATGATCCAAAACAGCAAAATGAAAACTGTAGTTAAAGTTTAAAAAAAAGTAACTATACTTATTTTATGTACCTGTTTTTACATTTTGATAGAAACAAATGATTTCGGTGACTAAAAATCTTTTGCTTATTTATGAAGCCCTAGTATAAAACTATGAATAAAACATACAGATTGCATGATTTTATTAGTATTCAAGATGTACAACAAAAATAAGAGCATGAATTATGTATTACTTGACGTTGAATATTTAAACGAACATCAAATATAAATCTAGAAACTTTTGCAGAATTTGTATAAATTTGTACAAGTGCTATGTTTTTAATTTTAATGCTTTGACGACATCTAGACTAACATTTTCTGTGACTATATGCAATATTTATGTAAAGACATTCATTTCATGGCTTGTTTGTTTTTTAACTAGAAACGAGTAGCATACATTATATTAATAATTAAAGTACAACATAAAATTTAAACTACGAAGGGAAAATGAATTATTTATTTAATATTTTTAAGGATTATTTTTGAATTTCAATAAATATGCAATTTTTAACATTAATTTAATTTTATTCTATTAAAAATTGTAAAGCATTTAATGACAAAAATTTAATAAAAATATTTTCATGTTTAAGAAAAAGGGCAGTAAATAAATGAGTGATTAAAAAATATTTATTTTATATTTTAAAATCATATGTTTATCGCATTTTGAGTAAATATTATTATTAAGTTATTAGTTTAATATTTTGTTTAGTACAAATTTTTACTTTAAAAGCAATATTTCCAAAAGGATTAATAATGTGTTTTGTATTTTTTAAATAACTTAAACATATTTATAAGCATCTTAAGAATATTATTTTTATAATTGATGTTTTCATTATACTGGTTGTATTTATTTTTGCTTTCAATTATTTTTTTAATTTCTTTATCAAAATATTTACTGCTCGAATAGATAAAAAAAATTATGAAAACAAAATTTAACAAAATTATAAAACTAAATAAACGTAGTTAAATCAATTTTGATTTATGAGGAAAATATTTACTAAGATATTTTACAAATATTTTGGCTTAGAAATTTTTATTGCAATTAAGTAGCAAGACTGGAGTAGTATAATAGAAAGCATGTTGGGATTCCGAAAAGGGAAATCAGTTTTAAATTTTGGCATCCGGTAAACTTGGCTTCCGCAATAAATAATTAGACAGTAATATTCTTCTGTCAATCTAATTCTCATTGACATACAGTGTGGGGCGAACATCACATGATCTATTTGTTCATGGATGGATGGAGGGTAGGGGGCAACTTTTGTTGTGATGGATCACCAGTAGATAAAAGTCTGAATTTGTTCCGTGTCTTTGAAGAAGGAGGGCAGTACCTCCTGGGAGACTTTTAAGGGGAACTATTCCGCATTTGCGTATCGAGTTGCGTTGAGAGAAAACACGAAAACTCCCCACCAGGTAGTCCGACTAATGTAGCGAGATGCTGAACATCACAAACGCCATCGAGTCTCCTCGTGTTTTGGAGCAATATCTACAACAAAGCCACTAGAGGACTGAGCCTCAGTCCTAATGCTCACCAGCAGCACACGTTGCCTCGGAACAATGAGTCGGGGGGAATATCCTTCTATTGGGTTTAAAGAGGAGGGTAGATAGGTGCGAACCATTAAGATACAATCGTTATCGGGTGCCGATTCAAAACTATAAAAAGGAATCTGTTACATATCTGCTATTTTTCAAGTACTTTCGATTTTACAGCTAATTCAAGCTAGTCAATTTGCCATCAATGCTCAAAGGAGGAATGGGTAATCTTACTCAAACAACTGTTGGATATCCTGGTGTTGAGTATGAAGAGACAACGGCTAAACAACCACTGCAATTAAGAAAGGTTATATATCTTCCTAAAAGACATTGTTTCTTACTTTCCCTCTTGGGAAAACAAGCATTTGTACCAACGCTAGTCTTACAGAAAGTAAAAATATAATTTATACTGTAAGCCTTTATCGAAATACATTTTTTTTATTGTATGCTTTCTACTTTTTGGCGTTAGAATGATTTCTATTCCATTAAGAACAAAGGATTTCTTGAGGAGTTCAGAAAAAAAAAAAAAGTCTCCCTAGTTTTGTACACCAACATTTATTCAAATAATCTTACAAAGTGTGTAAAGGAAATATATTTAAACAGAATTTTCATTTCAAGAATTTCTATTCATTCTGCATTTACATAATTATCTAGATGTTCTATACAACTGTATCTTCGATATTTTATATGTTTTTCATGTTGATTGCTATTTTGACAATTTTCAAAAAGTATAAAATTAAAATAATAATAATAATAATGCATATGTACATATGCAAATAAATACATATGTTTAAAAATAATACATTATTTGAATCTAAAGCATTTCATGGATTAACTGATATGATTAAAGTATTTCAAAATAAATCTATTCATAAATAAATATTTTACAGAAGCGTTTTACTACAGAGATATATTTACATGTTATTCTAACAGAATATATACCATAGTTTTCAAAATTTCATGATTCTTTCTTGAAATCAAAGAGATAAATAAGATAAATAAACTAAAGGCTCAAAAAAATTTATTCATAGATTCAAAAATTCAAATTAAATTAGAAAACTCATCATTCACAGGAAATTGAATGCATTTGAATTCATGCTTAGAAATAAAATAAAGTATTACATTTGAAATTCTTATTATATAAAAAAAATATTGCATAAATTCTATAAGTAAGCACAATAAAATTCAATATTTCAAATAAGGCTTATTTCGGTGCCATCATGTACGATTTGTTTCATTTTATCAAATCTTTTATCTGTTATATAAAAATGGATGTATACATGTGTGTATGTTTCATTAGAACTTTAATCTATAATATTTAGAAATTCATTTTTCAGTAACGAATGAAATAATTAACTACTTTAACTAAATAGAAACCTTATATTTTATTGTGAAATTGAAACTTCATCAAGTGAACATGGCACCATCTGGTGGACTGACGGTGCGTAACACTGATGTCATTAGGTATAATTGCTTCCGTCTATTGCCATTTTTTTATTTGTTTTAAACAAATTTCTCGAAATAAATATTTAAAGTTTTATGTGATTGTGTGTGTGTTTTTTTTTTTTTTAATTTTCTATATAGGCTTAACAATTATTTATTACATTTTTAGATTCTTTTTATTATTCTTCACAGTGATTCAGAATAATTTTTTTCTTTTATAATGTTCTAAATGTTAATTTTTTTATTTTCATCAAAATGTTTTGCACTGGCAATTAAGATTTTCTCTTGGTTATTTTGCATATTTTAAGTATATTTTTTTTTTCTAATAAGATTTATCAAAATTAAAAGTGTTTTATTTTTTTGTAACCAGAGAGAACACCAGGTCACATGTGTTAGTTTTTAATAAATGCCATGTCTGATAATATAATTTGTGAAATATAAATTAGTTCAACACGAGAATAATTTTTTTAAACATAATAAAGCTTTTTATAAGCTTTATTTTTGTTACTATTAAAAATAATTTAATTTTAATTTTTATCAAGTTAATTTTTTTTTATCTATAATCATTGAAATTTATACAAGAAATTCAAACTTCCATTTGTTGGTTTTTCTCAAACTGATTATTAAATTTTTAATTTCTGCTCCAAAAAAAAGCCTTTGTCTCTGGATTTTTTTTTTTTTTTTTTTTTTTTGGTAAATATTTTCATTTCTTTATGTAAAATTTCGTTTTTTAGTACTATATCGAAACACATTACTGGCATCAGATTTACATTACGTTTAAAAAGAAATTTGTTTTCTTTTAATTGCCTGGCAATTTATGCATTTTCTAATCCTTAAATTTATCAAAAGAAATTTTGCTTCAAAACAAAAAAAAAAGATAATTTTCTTTGAATAGGAGATATTATTAAAAGGTTTTTATGAAAAAAATAATCTGCAATCAGTAAATAAACAGAACTTTGTAGTAAAGCACATTTTATTTTATTGAAATTTAGTCTCATGATTAATTTGATGTTTATAAAAATGAAACATTTGTGTAAAAAGTTAGGGTATATGCATGTGATCTTGATTCAATGTTGTTTTAGAATAAAACTTGAATTATTATACTTTTAAATAACAGACGAACGCTTAGCTGTCATATTTATTGCAATTGCAAAGACAGTACTACCCGACTGTAACACATAACACACAAAAACAATTATATACAACAAATATTTATAATAATCATCTTAAAAGTAAGTTATTTTATTCATTCCGTACTGCCTGGGACTCTGTTCCATTCTTTTTTTCTCCTTCTCCATCTGCCATTATCGGTACCAAAGTCTAACGGGCGGAAAAACGTGCTAAGCCCAAAAAGTCTAACGTAAGGATCAACCCGTCCTTGAAAAAGAGTGTCTATCAACTTTGAGTTCAAGGTTATAGCTTTTTTGTGAGAATACACGGTGGATTTGTGATATTTGTAGAAAACAATTTCTTTTACTCTTAATAAGTTTTTCTGTTTTAAAAAATTGTTTTGTGTTTCTGATTGTTATTTCATCTTTTCCATTATAAATAATTTTACGCATACTACAATTTAGAACATTATTATTATCATTATACATATCAGGTATCCCATAAATGACTGACTTAGTTGAATAATGAATTTTAAAATAATGGGAAATGATAGAAATCTATCATTTTTGCACTGTACTTGTGAAAACGGTAAATTTTCAATCATAGAATTTAAAAATAAGTTCGGTAACGTACATCTTTGGATTTTTTTAAACTCGTTTTGTGAATAACCCAGTCATTTTGGGACACCTGGTATAAATTTACTTCTGATTCAGCATATACGCCGATCAATCAGATGTACAAAATAAAGAACTGTTGTTGTTACTAATTCCCCAGGTGCGAAAAAAAAAAAGCCTACACCAGGTCCAAAAAGCCTCGTCGCAGGCGACGTCCATGGCTTAGGTTAATATGCAGCTTCACTTTTAGTGTGGAACCACGAAGGCTGAAGATTGAGTAAACCTGAAGACAACGCTCTACGATCTTATTTGACCAGGATCGCCACGGTTTAAAGTGGATTCCGAGCCACTACAAACCTCCATGGCACTACCGGTACTCAAACCTGAAACCCTGCGGCACCAAGCGCCAGACACTCGACCATTCAGGCCCATAAAGAACTCCTGCCTTGTGTATCAAATACCAATGATATACCAAATATATTTCATTTTATTCAAATTTATGTGGTAATTCAAAAAATCACAACAAATTTTTCAAAGAGTAGTGAAAATTATTCAACTTATTTTTAAGAAACATAATAAAGTTTAATAAATCTTATATATGTCAAACTTGCTCTTCACCAAGGTGATTTTATTCGAGTATAATTATTAAATCATGAACAGCGATGTATAATAACGCTCCAAGCGTTATCATAGCTGTATTAATCCATTAGTGAGGTACTCAATATTGGTACTGCTTTGAATATAGTTTGCGTTAAATACAGGAACATATTGAATTCAGACATTGGACCAAATACACTTAGTTTATGCGAGATTCTATTAACATGGTTTGGGACAAACTAATGTGGTTAATGTTGTATGCGTCCATACTTACAACATTTGGTTTCAAGTTACTGAACAAATTTTGTAGAATTATACTCAAGAAACACTTACTTGGAACTCTTTAAATAAAGATTTTAAAATTCATTTTTTTTTTTTTTAGTTGCTTAATATTATTTGATTAAATATTTGCTGTGACAAGTATTTCAGATCTGTTAGAGCAAAATTATAGCTTTTCACAATTAAAGCATATCAAAGAATTTCCTCTTTGTTTTATTGTACTCAGAGAAAATATAAAGATCTTTTGTATTAAATTTAACTTCCAAGGAGTTAGGTTCACTTACTTTTAAAATATATCATAAATTATAATACTTATGTAATGAATATTGTTGGAATTATTTACGTTTCTTCAGAATCCTGTATTTAATGTCTTCCTCCTATTACAGCTTGAGATTTAAATGGAAGGTTATCTTTCCAGAGACATTCTTCGGTTTAATTTACAAAGGTTCATTTAAAAAAATAGAATCAGTATATACCAAAGAGGGGAACATTATCAATTCGCAGTATCAATATTGATGGAATTTTTCTTTTACGCTTCTTCAAAATTGTGTATTTAAGGTATTCGATCCATACAGCTTGAGAAGTAAATAGAAAGTTATCTTTCCAGATGTCTTCTTCAGTTTTACTTACAAGGTTTGGTTTGTTTGAATAGTTTTCGTGTAAAAATATTTAAAACCATCATCTGATTATTAGATTGCATACCTTGAACGAAATAGCAAAGAAATTTTTTTTTAATTAAGATTTAAAAATGATGCAATTGAAAAATGAATAAATTAAAGAGACAAAAATTAAAATTTCTAAGTATTAAAAGTTGATTAGTAAGTTAGTTTTATTTATGACTTGAGAATACTGTACTGATCTCGAACAAAATTATTCAAAACCATTTTCTCTTCATGTTCCCCGTTGTCTGCATTCTTCATTGGGTGACAAACAATCTCTTTTCTCGAAGTCTAAAAGCGAGATAAAAATAAATCCCTCTACTATCACTGCCGTTATTTCCTACAAACCATTCAGACTTGTAAATGGAAGTGTGCCAAAGGGGAAAATCAAATACAAGCAAAAATCAACAAATTTGCTGCCATCAAACAGAAACATTGCGAACACCAGAGCTGTCTCAGGTGGTATCAAATGCCGAAGGCGCCTCTGGGGACACGAGACACTGCGTTCTTGACGCACTACGTGAGGTTAACGACAGCAGAAATCACTTTCGCCACCACCACCACTCTCTTGAACACCCCACCACCCTCCCTCCCCCAAAAGATTTCTTCCGATCCCTGCTTCCGATTTCGAACGTCAATCTCCAGGAGATAGATTGAGAGATCTCGCCTTACCAACTGAAGACGTCTCCTTCGCTTACTGGAGATGTCGTTTGTTGTTTCCCTTTTAGCCACGCGTCATGTCCAACGCTTTGAGATGTTGTTTTGCGGAATCGGTTGAGATTGCCACCGGGGGTCATTACGGTGCAAAAGAAAACGACAGGAAAACTGGGGATTTTTTTTTTTCTTTTTTAAAGAATGGAAGAAAGATTCAGTAAAAGCTAAAGATTTGTACTGAAGTTGAATTGAAAGAATTTGAAAAAAGTATGTAAATTATTGTTTAATTATCTAATTATAGTTTAAATTTATTGTTTGATTATAATAAAATTAAAGGCTTATTGGACATTGCATTAATGTTATTCTGATGATACTAAATCAAAAGTGCATCAAATATATGCACTTTGATTTAGTTAGTAAAATGATTAACTAACACTATTTTCTACCGCTTTGAGATGTTGTTTTAGAATCGCGATGACCCCGATCATCGATTCTACAAAAGACATCTCAAAAAAGATCAATTATCCATTAGAGGTGGTTCAGATGTCAAAAAAAAAAAAAAATTGGGGAAACATTTTTTTTTCTTTTTAAGAGAATGGTTAAGCTAAATTTATGATAATCTATTATAATTATAATTAATCTAAAAAGTTAATTTATTTGTAATTTCATTAATGTCGTCTAAATTTTACCCTAATTATATGCGTCTGTGTCTAATTCTCAGTGTCTGTCATAGATGGAAAGGGGTAGCCACTGTTTTGATGAAGTGTAGGTAGAAATCCGATTTGATTCCGAGTTGCTGAAGAAGGAGGACAACGCCTTCCAGAAGGTCTTTTTAGGGGAATTACCCCATTTGCGTATCTTATGGGAGAAAAACCCGAGAACTCCCCCAGGTAGTCCGACTAACGAGGTAAGATGCTGAAACGTCCAAAACGCCATCGAGCCTCCTCCTTATTTAAAACTGTTTTCTACAACAAAGGAGCCAACGGATTGAGCCTTCAGCCCTAATGCTCTCCAACTGCGCACGTTGCCACTGAGCCACGAGTCGGGCACCATAATTATATATTTTGAGTTAGATAGCAGAATGGTAAATCCTCAGTAGTGATTTTAGTATAAAAAATTAGGTGAATATTGTTGAAATTAAATAACTTCTTAAACATATAAATTTTATAATAAAACCTTTTTAAAATCCTTTTAAAGTTCTTCTTTACAGCCTTTTACAAGCTAAGGCCGTCTCAACAAGCTTCTTCAGACAGATCTGATCAGATGTTACAGTAAACCAATGATTGATTTTTAATGTCTTGAGATCTGCCTCTATGCAGCATATCCATCTTGGGCGAGGTATACGTCTTTATAAATTCAGTATAATCAAAATCAGTCCAGATTGTGGTTTAGTAGAATTTAGAATTGAGGTAATTATTACCTCTACTTGGATATGCGTATCTTATTTTTTGTTGTTTAATTTGATTAATTATTTCACTTGAAAAATTTCAAAAATTCCATTTTGGTAAAAAAAAAAAGAAAGCGAATAATTTTATTTTGTAAAAAGTTAGTATAATAAAAAAAATTAATTGCAATTAAATTATTTAATGAACTTCAGATAAAGAACAAGCCTGAAATGCATTCTTAAATATATATATTATGGCTCTTCAATTATTGATAATCGTAATTAAAATTCTTCTTGTAACATTTTGAATTCATTAACAAGTTACACTTTTAATTTTTAATTACAAAAAAAATTTCATTAGTAAAGTTACATTTAAGTTACAGTAGTCCATTACACTGCATATGGAATAGTAAGTTATATTAAACTTAAGAAAATTGTAAGCACAGACATCCGTTAATTACTCTGACAATCAATAATAATATAACACTTCCGATTTATATTGTTATGTTTGAAAAAATGATAATGATACATTTTTTTCAAAATGTTGGGGTATATGAACAAGTGTTATAACGAAATAATAATTATAAAAAAAAAAGGTATTCATCACTTTATTAAAAATAGAGACACTACGAAATAACTTAATTTTAAGATAACAACTAACCTTTTTAAATTTTGTTATACATAAAAATAAACAAAATTTAAAGTGTTAATAATTTCAAAAATTTAAACATGTCTATTGCAAAACATTTTTGATAAGATTCATAGATCACTTTTTCAAAATGTTTAATGTTTACTTTCAAAAGCATATGTTTAAATTAGTTTTTAACTATCCTTAAACTATTACGCCCATCCCCCAAAAAGGAAAATTTATGAGACCACAATATTAAAAGCACCATTTTTCTTTACTAATGCATAAACCTGTTCAAAACAATTTGCTTGCATCGATTTATCATTAATTTATGAAAGCGACTCTAGATTAAGGTCATCGATTAGAGACATTAGTAATGAGAGAAGAAGATATAAAATTATTTCATTCTGAATCTTTTGTGTCCGAGCATACATCACAAACATTTATGGTTTTATACTGGCATACAAATTCAGCCTTAAACGTAATCGCTTTTGTAAGAATCACGAAAAAAATGATGCACACAAATAAACAATAACAACACTATCAGCTGTTGTCGAAGCAAATCGCATAAATTACCTTTATCATCCTAGAATCATCATTCTTTAGAAATGGAAATAAACTCAGTTCTCATTTGAAAGAAGTGGTGTGCTTTTTTTTTTTTTTTTTTTTTTTTTTTGTTATATCTTTTTCCTCGATTGGGTTTATTTATCTTTCTATGTCCCTTTTTTTTTGGTTGCATTAGCAATTTATTTTAACGCGGGAAGAGTCAGTGATTTTTCCTTTCGTTTCTTCACTTTTTTCTTTTGGTAAAAATATGTTATTTATTTATTTATTTATTTATTTTTTTTTTTTTTTTTTTTTTTTTTTTTTTTAGTTTTTGGAATTAAGGCGGAAGAGAGGGAGGACATAAAAGAAATTGAGTTTTCTGAGGCTTGTTTTTTCTGGAAGTTCTGCATCATTGAAATGAATCGGACACTGTAATACGAATCAGTGAATCACGAATAAACAATTCGAGATCTGAACTTCCAAACACTAAAAGATGCATTTAAGTGAATGTATTAAGATAATGCCTGATTTGAATAATTCAAATTTTTGAGTAATTTGTTTTTGAGTAAATATTTTAAATTAAGTACTATATCAGCGTTTATTTTATAAGAGATATAAAAAAATTATATATTTTAAAACGTTTGCCATAAAAAAATATTTTTCTACTTATTTTGAAGCTTTTAAAAGGTAGAAATACCTTAAATTTACTGTGGTAACGAAACTGTTAATGTTTGATAAAGTTTAAAGTCAAATATTATACTTAATTTCCAGCCTTTTGCATTACATTAGTTTATTTTTATTTTAATAAATGTTTAAAACATTTGTTATTCGTAAAAATAAAAAATAGAATAATTTATAAATCATTCATTATGCCTATTACAGCACATTTTTTGATAAGATTCAAAGATCCGTTTTTCAAAATTTTTAATGTTTACTTTCTAAAGCATATGCTTAAATTAGTTTTTAACTATCATTAAACTATTAAGCCCTTCTCCAGAAAAAGAAAAATTATGAGACCACAATATTAAAAGCACCATTTTTTCTTTACTAATGCATAAGCCTGTTCAAAACAAGTTGCTTGCATCGATTTATCATTAATTTATGAAAGCGACTCTAGATTAAGGTCATCGATTAGAGACATTAGTAATGAGAGAAGAAGTTATGAAATTATTCCATTCTGAAACTTTTGTGTCCGAGCATACATCACAAACATTTATGGTTTTATACTGGCATACAAATTCAGCCTTAAACGTAATCGCTTTTGTAAGAATCACGAAAAAATGATGCACACAAATAAACAATAACAACACTATCAGCTGTTGTCGAAGCAAATCGCATAAATTACTGTTATCATCCTAGAATCGTCATTCTTTAGAAATGGAAATAAACTCAGTTCTCATTTGAAAGGAGTGGTGTGCTTTTTTTTTTTTTGTTGTATCTTTTCTCCTCGATTGGATTTATTTATCTTTCTATGTCTTCTTTTTTGGTTGCATTAGCAATCTATTTTAACGCGGAAAGAGTCAGTGATTTTTTTCCTTTTCGTTTCTTAAATTTTTCCTTTTGGTAAAAATATGTTTTATTTTGGCTTTTTTTTTTTTTTTTTAGTTTGGAATTAAGGCGGGAGAGCGGGGAGGACAGAAAAATAAATTGAGTTTTGTGGAGGCTTGTTTTTTTGGAAGTTCTGCATCATTGAAATGGGTCGGAGACTGTAATACGAATCAGTGAATCACGAATAAACAATTCGAGATCTGAACTTCCAAACACTAAAAGATGCATTTAAGTGAATGTATTAAGATAATGCCTGATTTGAATAATTCAAATTTTTGAGTAATTTGGTTTTGGAATAAATATTTTAAATTAAGTACTACATCAGAGTTTATGTTATAAGTGTAAAAGAAATAATGGTTTTCTTATATTTTAAAACATTTGACTTAAAAACATTTTATTACTTTTTGGAAAAAAAGTATCTCTACTAATCAGTTTTATAGAAACGGAATTTTTATCCCGATTGTTCGTTCTTAAGCATGAGCAGTTAGTTATTCCATAATCTTACAAGACTATACTGCTAGAACACAGACAGCTCGTTCAAAGGAAAATTACTTTCGTGAAGAGGTGATGTGTTTGTATTGAATAGCAAGTTTTCCTTTCTTGAAACCGATTAAGCATCTTTGAAGTGCTAGAGGTATTATTGCACTTTACTAACCCATTTCAGCCCTTCAAGATCCTCGCATTGCCTTGAAACAGCAAGGATCTTTGTTGCCAACTGAGTTAATATGCGCCATTATGAGTATGGAATCTTGCTACCATGCTTAATACAAGGGATTATCACTTTAAATATTGAAGATAATCTCAACATGTTTTGTGATGTACACCATGTTTTTGTTCACCATGATTTACCTATGATTTACAACGTGTTTTTGTTCACCATGATTTACAACGTGTTTTTGTTCACCATGTTGTATTTCACCATATTTTGATTTCGTGTATTTTCAGGGTATAAATAATCCTATAAATTTTGCTTTGAGTTTAATTCATGAAACACGGTTTTATTAAGACATTTCCTAAATTTTATTCAATTTATTGGAATTTCATTTTCTTGCATTTTTGGAAACTATAATTTTACAAATAATAATTTTAAATAATAAAATTCTGACAAATCTTTACTTAATAAGTTGTACATCAATTTTTATTGAAATCTTAATTGAAAATTAATTGTTCTGCATGAAATGTTATTTTTTTGAACAAATAGTTAAGGAAAATGAATCAATTAATTGCTTAATTGCTTTTATATTCTGTTTCATGAATAATACAAGTGTGTTAAACATTTATTAAAATCAAAATAAACTACAGTAATGCAATAAAGACTAGAAATTAAGTATAATATTTGGCTTCAGCCTTTATCAAAAATTAAGAGTTTCATTACTACAATAAATTTGACACTTCTTAAGCTTCAAAAAAGCAATAAAATGGGTTTTTTCTGTCAAAAATAATATGTTTTAAAATATAACTTTTATACTTATAACATAAACGCTGATATAGTACTTAATTTAAAATATTTACTCCAAAATCAAATTACTCAAAAATTTGAATTATTCACATCAGGCATTATCTTAATACATTCACTTAAATGCATCTTTTAGTGTTTGGAAGTTCAAATCTCGTATTGTTTATTCGTGATTCACTGATTCGTATTACAGTCTCCGATCCATTTCAATGACGCAGAACTCCTAAAAAAAAACCAAGCCTCCAGAAAACTCAATTTCTTTTTTATGTCCTCCCCGCTCTCCAGCATTAATTCCAAACTAAAAAAATCCAAAATAAAACATATTTTTAGCAAAAGGAAAAACTGAAGAAACGAAAGGAAAAATCACTGACTACGCGTTAAAATAAATTGCTAATGCAACCAAAAAAGGGACATAGAAAGATAAATAAATCCAATCGAGGAAAAAGATACAACAAAAAAAAAAAAGCACACCACTCCTTTCAAATGAGAACCGAGTTTATTTCCATTTCTATTCCAGGATGATAACAGTAATTTATGCGATTTGCTTCGACAACAGCTGATATTGTTGTTATTGTTTATTTATATGAATCATTTTTTTTTTCTATGATGCTTACAAAAGCGATTACCGTTAAAGCTGAATTTGTATGTCAGCGTAAAAGCCTAAATGTTTGTGATATATGCTCGGACACAAAGATTCAGAATGGAATAATTTCATATCTTCTTCTCTCATTACTAATGTCTCTAATCGATGACCTTAATCTAGAGTCGCTTTCATAAATTAATGATAAATCGATGCAAGCAACTTGTTTTGAACAGGCTTATGCATTAGTAAAGAAAAATGGTGCTTTTAATATTGTGGTCTCGTAATTTTTCTTTTTTTTTTTGGGGGATGGGCTTAATAGTTTAAGGATAGTTAAAAACTAATTTAAAAGTATGCTTTGGAAAGTAAACATTAAAATTCTTGATAAACGGATCTGTGAATCTTTTCAAAAAATGTGCTGCAATAGACATAATGAAATTTATGAAATTATTCTAATTTTTAATTTTTATGTATTAGAAATGTTTTAAACATTTATTAAAATAAAAATAAATTAAAAAGAAAAACATTTTTTTCTTATATTTATAACATAAACGCTGATATAGTATTTAATTTAAAATATTTATTCGAAGACCAAATCACACAAAAGTTTGAATTATTCAAATCAAGCATTATTTTAATACATTCACTTAAATGCATCTTTTAGTGTTTGGAAGTTCAAATCTCGAATTGTTTATTCCTGATTCACTGATTCGTATTATAGTCTGATTCTACATCAATCTGTATTGACATCGTTATGGAAAATTAAATTTCTGCATGAAATGCTGCTTTCTTATGCTAAGAGCTCATTGAAATAAATTAATTATTTGCATTTGTATTCTATTTGATAATCAATACAAATGTTTTAAACATTTATTAAAATAAATATAAACTAAATTAATGCAAAAAGACTGAAAACTAAGTGTAACACTTTGTTTCAGACTTTATCAAAATATGAAGAGTTTCGTTTATCGCAGAACATTTCAAGATATTTCTACCTTTTAAGCTTCCAAACGAGTAATAAAATTTTTTTTTTATGTCAAATGTTTTAAAATATAAGAAAACATTTTTTGTATAAACGCTGATATAGTACTTAATTTAAAATATATATTCCAAAACAAATTACTCAAAAATTTGAATTATTCAAATCAAGCATTATCTTAATATATTCACTTAAATGCATCTTTTAGTGTTTGGAAGTTCAAATCTCGAATTGTTTATTCGTGATTCACTGATTCGTATTACAGTCTCCGATCCATTTCAATGATGCAGAACTTCCAGCAAAAATCCGAGCCTCCAGAAAACTCAATTTCTTTCTGTGTCCTCTCCGCTCTCCCCCGCCTTAGTTCCAAACCAAAAAAAAAGCCAAAAATAAAACACATTTTTACCAAAAGGAAAAACCTGAGAAACGAAAGAAAAAATCACTGACTCTCTCCGCGTTACAATAAATTGCCAATGCAACCAAAGAAGGGACATAGAAAGATAAATAAATCCAATCGAGAAAAAAGATACAACAAAAAAAAAAAACACCACTCCTTTCAAATGAGAACCGAGTTTATTTCCATTTCTATAGAATGACGATTCTAGCATGATAACAGTAATTTATGCGATTTGCTTCGACAACAGCTGATATTGTTATTGTTTATTTGTATGCATCATTTTTTTCCGTGAAGCTTACAAAAGCGATTACGTTTAAGGCGCATTTGTATGCCAATATAAAAGTCTAAATGTTTGTGATGTATGCTTGGACACAAAAGATTCAGAATGGAATAATTTCATATCTTCTTCTCTCATTACTAATGTCTCTAATCGATTACCTTAATCTAGAGTCGCTTTCATAAATTAATGATAAATCGATGCAAGCAACTTGTTTTGAACAGACTCGCACATTAGTAAAGAAAAATGGCTCTTTTTAATATTGTGGTCTCATAATTTTCTTTTTTTGGGGATGGGCTTAATAGTTTAAGGATAGTTAAAAACTAATTTAAACATATGCTTTGGAAAGTAAACATTAAAAATTTTGAAAACGGATCTATGAATCTTATCAAAAAATGGGCTGCAATAGACATAATGAAATTTATGAAGTTATTCTATTTTATTTTTTTTTTGTATAACAAATGTGTTAAACTTTTATTAAAATAAAAATAAACTAATGTAATGCAAAAAGACTGAAGATTAAGTATAATATTTGGTTTCAGACTTTAACAAAAGAGTTTCATTACCCCAATAAATTTAAAGATATTTCTGCCTATTTCTACCTCTACAAAATATATAATAATAAAAATTATTTTATGTCAAATATTTTAAAATATAAAATCA
The DNA here is from genome assembly GCA_021605095.1 of Caerostris extrusa. Lineage (NCBI taxonomy): Eukaryota > Metazoa > Arthropoda > Arachnida > Araneae > Araneidae > Caerostris > Caerostris extrusa. Next base: position 27,513 of record BPLR01013828.1, read on the forward strand.
TTTTTTGTTCATTCTTATGACATAAACGCTGATATAGTGCTTAATTTAAAATATTTATTCCAAAAACAAATTACTCAAAAATTTGAATTATTCAAGCATTATCTTAATACATTCACTTAAATGCATCTTTTTAGTGTTTGGAAGTCCAAATCTCGAATTGTTTATTCGTGATTCACTGATTCGTATTAAAGTCTTCTTATCCATTTCAATGATGCAGAACTTCCAAAAAGCAAGCCTCCAGAAAACTCAATTTCTTTTCGTGTCCCTCTTCGTTCTCTCGAATTAATTCCAAACTAAAAAAAAAAAAAAAAGCCAAAATAAAACATATTTTTACCAAAAGGAAAAACTGAAGAAACGAAAGGAAAAATCACTGACTCTTTCCACGTTAAAATAAATTTCTAATGCAATAAAAAAAAGGGACATAGAAAGATAAATAAATCCAATCGAGGAAAAAGATACAACAATAAAAAAAAGCACACCACTCCTTTCAAATGAGAACTGAGATTATTTCCATTTCTATAGAATGACGATTCCAGGATGATAGCAGTAATTTATGCGATTTGCTTCGACAACAGCTGATATTGTTGATATTGTTTATTTATATGCATCATTTTTTTTTTTGATGCTTACAAAAGCGATTACGTTTAAGGCTGAATTTGTATGCCAGCTATAAAAGCATAAATGTTTGTGATGTATGCTCGGACATAAAAGATTCAGAATGAAATAATTTTATATCTTCTTCTCTCATTACTAATGTCTCTAATCGATGACCTTATTCTAGAGTTGCTTTCATAAATTAATGATAAATCGATGCAAGCAACTTGTTTTGAAACAGGCTTATGCATTAGTAAAGAAAAATTTTGCGTTTAATATTGTGGCCGCATAATTTTTCTGTTTTTGGGATGGGTTTAATAGTTTAAGGATAGTTAAAAACTAATTTAAGCATATGCTTTGGAAAGTAAACATTAAAAATTTTGAAAAACGGATCTATGAATCTTATCAAAAATGTGCTGCAATAGACAGGATGAAATTTTTATTCAAAATAAAAATTTAAATAATTATTAAATTAAAATCTATTAAAGTGTGACAAAATTTAAAGTGTTAATTGTTATTTTAAAATTAAATTATTTTTTAATATCTCTATTTTTTATAAAAGTGATGAATACCTTTTTTTTTTTAATAATTATTATTTTGTTATAAAACTTGTTCATGTTCCCCAACATTTTGAAAAAATTGTTTCATTATCATTTTTATAGTCATAAAATGTATTAACATTGCTGACAGTTATTTTACTTATTATCATAACAATATAAAACGGAAAATATACTATTATCTCTTTTCAGAGTAATTAACGACTTATAGCTACTAGTCTGCGCTTATAATTCTTAGGTTTATTGTAACTTCTTATTCCATATCCAGTGTAAAATTTAATGAAAATTTTTGTAATTAAGAAATAAATCTAATTTTAACTTGTCAATAAATTCAAAAAGTTACAAGATGGATTTCAATTATGAATGTCAATAATTTAAGAACAAAATTTATGTTTTAAGAATGCATTTCATGCATATTCTTTTTTGAAATTTATTAAATGATTAATTCCACTTTATTATTTTGTAATGAGCTAACATTTTACAAAACAAAATTATTCACTTTCTTTCAAAAATAGAATTTTTGAAATTCTTTTAAATAAAATAATGAATCAAAATAAACAACATAAAATATGGTACATAATGCCAAGCAGAGTTAATAATTGCCCTAATTCTACTAAAGCACAATCTGGACGATTTTTGATCATAATGAACTTAGAAAAGACTAAAAGAAGACTTTCATAATAAAAATTATATTTTTAAAAAATATGTTAAATAATACTAATTTCCACAATTTTCACCAACTTTTCTACTAGCATCACTACTGATGATTTGGAATTAGTTTACCATTCTACTATCTAACTCAAAATATATAGAATTAGGTGCCCGACTCGTGGTTAATTGGACAACCGTTGGCTGAGCTTCAATCCGTTGGCGGCTTTGTTGCAGACAAACTTTGTTGTTTCAAAACCCGAGGAGACTAGGAGTGGAGACGTTTGTGATGTTTCAGCATCTTGTGTTATGTTCCGAGTTTTCTCCCCCAGAGGGCACTGTCCTCCCTTCTTCAGCAACTCGGAATCGAGTCAGATTTCTACATACATGTGCTGCATTACATCAGAAGTTTTTGCCCTTTTCCCTCCAACCATGAGTAGACGTGTCAAGGGATGCATTGCAACAGACTGAGGATTAGACACAAAGGCACATATAATTAGGGCAAAATTTAGATGCCATTAATGAAATTATAAATAAATGAGTTTAGATTATTATATGATTATAATAGATTATCATAAATTTAGCTTAACCATTCACTTAAAAAATGTTTTCCCAGATGTTTTTTTTTGGCACCTGAACGACCTCTAGTGGCGATTTCCGCAATTACACAAAACAACATATCAAAATGGTAGAAGTCGTGTTAGTTAACCATGTTGCCGATTAAATCATAGTACTTTAATCAACGTATTTTCTAAATAACATTAATGCAATTCCAAAAGTATTGAAATTATAAATAATTAAACTATAGTTCGTAATTAAAGTATAATTCATAATTTAACAATAATTTAAGTACTAAAAAAAAAAAAAACATTAGTAAAAATCTTCAGTGTCATATTTGTATAACAATTCCCCGACTTCTTCCATTCTTTAAAAAAGAAAAAAAAAGCCGCTGTTTTCCTGTCGTTTTCTTTGCACCTTAATGACCCCCGGTGGCAATCTCAACCGATTCCGCAAAAACAACATCTCAACGCGTTGGACATGACGCGTGGCTAAAAGGGAAACAACAAACGACATCTCCAGTAAGGAAGGAGACATTCCAGTAAGCGCAATGATATATTCTAGTTGTAACAGGTGAGATCTT
>BPLR01013830.1:0-40244 GCA_021605095.1 Caerostris extrusa
CTACGTATTGTTAGTACAAGGATAATGAGACATTATCCTTCAAAAGTAGAAACAATTACAGTTAGGATATGGACTACACCATGAATTACTGCATCATACTGATGATAGACCATGGGCAGAGGAAGTGTCAATGAGAAATGAGGAAGTTCACCCACTCTTGGACGGATTTTCTTTAAAGGGAGGTTTTGGAGGAGTGTTCTGTGATGAGTCGAACGAGAAGTGGGGTTTTTTTTCTTGAAAGTAGCTTTGAACTGGCCAGAGATTCTGTCTGTTGCCAAAGTGAGCCCCTTGTGGTTTCGTATATCACGCCGTATGATAATGAAGGTCTGCCGCAGACCAGGTGAAACAGATTTGTCGTAGACTGGAGAACTCTGAAAATCTCCGAACTTGAAATGAATTTTGGAAGAAAGTCAGCATTGGAAGAAGTTCAGCATTATTGTTCGAGTTGGGATGTTTTCTTGTATCTCTATTTCGTTTTGTTTTTTAATTCAAAAAGCTAAGCTTAATCCAAAGGTATTTTTTTAACAAAATGCGTTTTCATTTTAAAAAACAATGAAAATGACCACTATCGGTTATTATTATAAAAAGTAATTTATAACTTTTTACTGTATTGATATAGTTAGAAATAGTCATTTAATTCAGACACATCCTTCTATCACTCATCCCTTGTTTATTATCCTTCCTATTTTACTATTTAAAGAATTAGATTTTTTATGATAGTTTCTATTGTTGTATAAAAATAGATACTTTAATTCAATGAACTTGCTTTAAAGTGAAAGTTATAGAATCATACATTTGTTAAATTAGTTTAAGACATCTTTGATAAAAAAAAAATATTTTTTAAAAATATGTATTTAACGTTACGACAATTAACTTAATAACACCGTTGAATCCTAGTAAATGTATTTCCAAATAATTATTTAAATGGAAATATTTTATTTATTTACATTTTTTAAAAATAATAATGCACATTTATCAAGCTTAAAATATAAATTTTAAAACAATTAATTTAAAATAATTTTATTTTAATTGCACTCTTAAAAAAAAAAGCAACATAGAAATGTATTTAAGGATTACTAATATTTTCAAATCAAATTACAATCTGACGTTAGTTACCAACTTATGACAGAAATTTATTCATTAATATGAATTTTGAATGCTTCCAAAACTTACCGGTTTAATTTTACCTCAAACCCAGCAAAAATATTAAAATCCTAATCTTTACAGAGTTATCAACTGATTTAATAAACATGCTACTGCATAATTTTAAATATTTGCAAGGATTTTTCAAAGTATCAAAAATGCTTTATCTTAATTATTTTCGAGACATACAAAATTAAATTTAAAAAAAATCATCAGTCAGGTTAGAAGTTATTAATCTCAAAACGAAAGTATAACAAATATTTTACTCGTTAAGGAGTCTCAATTTAAAACTTTGTAATGAAGAAACCTTACTTTGCTTAACTATTAATAGTTGAACGTTGTCGTCCGTTGGGAATTGTTATAATCTTCGAAGATATTAGTGTAATGTATGTTAACAAAATTTAAATGAAATTTAGAATTGTAAAGAATTTCTTCAACAGTTTGTGTTGATTTCTCAAAGGACCTCGTTATAAATACTGGGCCATATAAAATCAAAATATTTAATAGTTATGTAAATTTTTTAAATTAAAATATTTCTTTTTTACATTTTATCTGTGTATACAAAATAAATCTTTTATTTGCATGTATGTATGTATGTAAATGTAATATTTTAAATAATATGATGGAAAATTTAATGCTTAGAAAGTTATTTTCCAATTAAATTTTATATAAACGCACTTTGATTAATTTTTTATAATAATGCGATTCAGAAATTTTTTTTAAGAGCTATTTTATATTAATCTTAAACATTCTGCGACAACTATTAACCTGATAATGAATAAAATTTACGATAATCATTTCATTTAAGAAATTCAATTAATTTCAACACAGTGACACAAAAAAATCCATTCTAGAAGTCTTATAAATTTAACTAATTAAAATGAAGAAAACAAAATAATAATTGAAATCTTTAATGCGATTAAATTTTGTCCTTTTATTTGATTTTTTATGTTTGTTGTTGTTGTTTCTTATCCCGCTTGGTCGACAACATCTAGACCAAGATCTTTACATGTTCAAATCCATGAACCCTAGTGTGTACTCATGAAAGGAAGGAGCAGCTTCTGTTGTGATGGAGCGCCTGTACGTAGAAGTCTGACTTGGCTCCGTGTTGCTGAAGAAGGAGGGCAGTGCCTTTCAGGAAGGACTTTTAGGAAACTACCCACATTTGCGTATCGTATGGGAATGGAAGAAAACCCGGTAAAATGGAATAACCCAAAGCTTAAATGAAATGATTATCTTAAAAATTTCCCCCATATTCCCCCCAAGTAGTCCAACTAACGAGACAAATCACCATTGAACATCACAGACGCCGAACATCGAGTGTCCTTATTTTTTTGAAACAGTGTCTACAACAAGGACGCCAACGGATATAACTCACCAGTGGCGCACGTTGCCACTGAGCCACGCGTCGGACTGATTTTTATAGTTTCTCTTTTATGTTTTACATAAAAATTAAAATTCAAAATGCATATGTAGGATAGCAATGAATATTTAAAAAAGCAATATCAAACTCCCCAGAATATTATCTTCTCCTTTTGTAATTTGTTTCAGGAAATGCGAAAGTTTAACGATTCCTATAAAGGCAATAATATTTCATTGCGTTTGCGTTTTTCTTGTACTTATGTTTTACTTTTACACTCAAACTTACAGAACAGAATATCATTTCGATAATATCTGAATATGTTTTATGTTCTTCGATTTCAAGAAGAAATATCAATTGGTTTACTGTTGTAAAGTACTTTTCGGTTGAGATCAAAATATTTTGTCAGATATTTCGAAAATAATGTAATTTTAAGATATTTTTTAATCATATAATAGATATACTCTTTATTTATTACCATGTCTTTAAAAAATTTAAGATATTAATACAAACAATTTTAATAAAACTATTTATTACGTTAATTTTTCACACATTAAATCAAGATTATTAATTAATTTAAATCTATTCACTAAGTTACCAATTGTAAATATAAATAACTTTGCAAAACCATATTTGACGGTATTCCAAAAAATACGATAAATCTTCACTTTTCTCATTGGTTCGCCGCACTGTCGTCATTGGCAATAAGGTTGATATAAAAATTTAAGTAACTGGGCTATGGAAGATAAATGTTGGATATGCGCACAGTGATAAACAGTAATTATGTGAGTGTCAATGACGGTTTGCTCGTCGGAAGTAATGAAACAAACCCATCTGATAAGGTTTTAATGAGAAATCCACACTTAAAGTTTCGTTCACTTTTGAAGAGACATGCGCAGTTCTTAGCAATATTGCATGCACTTTATCTCAAATTATCAAAGATACTTTAGCTTATATAACTTTTTACAACTATAAATTTATAAAAATTATGATTCTAGACTGATTTGTGCAAGAACATTTATGCTAGAGTTCTCGGAAAATAGAGATATATTCCGTTTGACATTGCCAGTTAATTTTAAAAAACGTTTATATTTAAGATAGCATTTAAAAAAGAAATATGAATATGTTTCTATTAAATTTAACATAAATTATGGGCAAACGCGCTCCGTGCCGAAGTTTCGGGTTTGAGTAACTGGCAGGTCATGGATGTTTATAATGGTTGGGAATCCGCTTTAAACCATAGGTCCAGCAATAACAAAGACTGTAGAACGTTAAAAAAGTAGGAAAACACCATTACTTTCGTAAAATAAAGACATTCTGTTTCGGAATCTGGCAGTTGAAGAGCGGCCATGGTCCAACATGAACTGTAATGCCGGCGAGTTAAATTAATTAGTCTTATGCCCAAAATAATATAAGCATAAGATAAATGATCTTACATAATATAAGAAAAAAATTTCGTCAAAGTTTTTAAATGTTCTTAATTTTTATAAAATTTGTATTTATTGTCATTATTTTTAAAAACGTTACAACCAAATTCTAATTCTTATTAGTTAATTAAATTATCCATAAATGCCTTTATGTATAAATAACAGTGAATATTTTCCTCTACAAACATACAAAATTAATTTTTGCCAAAAAATATTTAAAAACAAATAGTTATGAAAGTTGTCACAAAAAAAAATATTTAATTCAAATGCTTCAAAAAAATTTTTCAGTGCTTCATAATTTTCGCAAATCATATTTTACAATCAACTTATGCTCGAGTTAAATGTTATAAGAAAAATGGAGGCAAACCCAAAACATAAGTTTTATAAAATGAAATATTTTTTAAGCATTCTTATCTTTTCTTTTAAAAGTTCTCAAACTTTACTTTCAAAAGAATTACTTCTAAAAAATGTCTTTTTTTTTTTCTCCTTTTACGCCTATTACATTTTCTTAATTCAAACTGAGCCAAACACATCTGTTCTTCCAGCATTCTTTTTTCTTTAAATCCAAGCAATTCAACAATAAACAAATCCTCCAAAACATAAAATTAATAGTTTTTTTTTTTTAAAAATTTCAATTCATTTCAAAAATGCAATTTTTTTTTTTTCCCTTTTGGATAGAATTAATTATTCTCTTTTGTTAAAAATTTGTCTCTTTTCCATAAAATAAGTTTTTATTTATGTTTTTTTCCAAGTTTTAAAAATGTGAAAAAAATAAAATAATTAATGTTTCGTTTTCATTGGGATAATTTATGGTTTTTAATTGTGCCTCAATGCAATAATTATCGTCATAAATAAAACAGAAAACCTTCCTCTGAATTTCCAAAAGAAAAAAACCCTCATTCATTTTTCAAAGGTATATAATATATATATATATATATAATAGTCTCAATATGGTTCTTATTATGGTTCTTATTTATTTTAAAAATATATTTCTTATAAATCTATGGTTTTTTTATATACAGTATATCATCAAAAAAAGTACTTTTTATCAATTTTTTACCTTATTTCTATAGAAGTTCCTTTTATGATATTTTTCTCTTTTAATTTTCCTATATTTTCTGTTTTTTTTTTTAAATAAGTTATATATTTTTTTAATGCTTTTTACATCAATTAATAAAATGAAGATTAAATTTATTTTAAAATACTTTTAACTTAATTATTCTTCATATAAAAGTTCGCAAATCAATAAAAAGTCAAGCACAAAGACACGAAGTAATAGAATTTTTATTTTATTAAGAAGATTCTTATTAGATAAAATGAGATACTTTGTTACATACTTTGTCAACCTTCTTAATACTGTGATGGATCACTGTAATAAGAACATTGTCATAGTAACTGTTCAAACAGATAAGAGTAAGAATATTTTTTTTTTCTACAAGAAAAATAGGATATTCTAAAAAGTTTAATCAGTCAGAAGATGAAAAATAAAATCTAATGGCTACTGAATGTAGATAAAGTGAGGGGGGAAACCTTATTTTAAAAGACTATTAAATGCAGACAAAAAAATGCAGGAAATCTTGTTTACATTCGGTAAATAAATTTAACTTTATCTCTGCATTTTCCAATTGTTCGCTATCCATGAAAAAGATCTTTACACTGAAAAGATTTCTTCCGTTTAATAGGATAATCAAACTCTTGTAGAATGGCTTCGGTATTTGTTCTCTTATCCTAGAATCTAGCGCCAAATTCATTCTATGAAATCGAAGGTGTTGCCACCGCTAACAAAAAAGAATTCTAGATAGTTTTAAAAAGTAGCTGTTAATAAATTTCACACAACACGTTTTAATTTAAATTAATGAAAAAAATTTCAAACGAATCTAATATAAATCTCATTTCTATTGTTAAAAAAATCTAGAAGACCAACTCCACCTCTTTAACTTTGCTTTGGAACCCTTTCGAAGCATTCTTTGTTCCCCTACTCCCAAGGGATTAAAATGTTTCAGGCACCTTGTTTCTTACCGCAAACGGATGTCGTTAGGAAGGGTTTTATGGGTAAAGACACAAAAATAATTATGGCGGTTTAACCACTCAGCGTTTAGAGAGATAAAAGAAAGGTTTCCCGGGAAGCAAAAAAACAAAATGGCGGCAAAGTTTATAAAACCTTTTTCCGAACATTGTAATTGAAAACCGCTCGGGGGGAAAACTTGCGGTTGAAATACTTCCCTTTTCAAAGATCGGATACTTGTCGTGGAAAGTAGGGAAATAATCAGTTTTAGAAATATATATATCCGCCTTTCGAAGAAAGGCTCATTCGAAAAAATAAAAGAATACAAAAAACTTCCAGTTGTTATTCTTCATTTTTTTTTTGGAACAAATTTTTGTTTTTCTTTCTGGATGTTAAAGATGAATATTGAATCGCTTTTATCATGTTTTCGAAAATAATTGCGGTCAATATATAATCCATAGAATTTTTTTATCTGCTTATCATGTAGCTTTAAGCGGTATTAGAAGAGCAGTACAAGAAGAGATTAACCCAAGAATAAAAAGTATTTTCATAGTCTTCTAACAATTTCATCAATAATTTATAATAAAAATATCTTCATTCAATGAATTTTGTTAACAAAAATATTATACAGTAATTTTATATATTTGGTGTAATATTTTGATATTAAAGTCCATTAAACAAAGATTATTTCTTTAACAAGCTATTACAAATATTTTAAGCAATTAAAAATCCTAAGATGTTAAAAATAAAATAATAATCATCTGATTTCCTTCAATAAAAATTAAAAACTATAGCTGAGAAATTTTTGCATACTTTGTGAATAGGTCTGTATCATAAAAGTGTCATTTTTCCGAAAACTCTTAGCTTTTCTTCGAATTTTGTTGCGATATCAGTGAAATTAAAGTTCTGAAATACAGCAAAATATGATTAGTAATTGTTTCTCAATATATGTATATTTTATTCATTTTAACTAGGTATTCATAACAGGTTAGATAGTTACTAAAATGTTAACATATATGTTGTACTTTCGTCAAAAACTTATTGAATATTCTTTTAACCTCTTCTGGTGTAGCATTTTCCCAGAGAGAGGAATGTATATTCTTCAACAAGTACCTAATAACAACCTGTCACTCAAATTTGACCGCAGGTAATTAGTGTTATGGATAATGAGACCTCATGGAAATAGCGATTGTTTGTTCGACCTTCACAGATCGAAACAATTACAGGTGGAATATGAACTACCATGAATTGTTGCATCGTGATTGATGGTAGATCATGGGCTGACGAACTGTAGATTACAATGAGAAGTCAGCAAACAAACAAAAAATACAAAATTAGCAAAACTTTCTAGTAAATTTGATCAGCAAGCTTGCTTTGGTGAATTACTGAATTTGATACAGATGTTTCATTTCAATTATGTATAGCAGCAGGTTATTTTTAAGTTCTTACCTTATTTCTATACAAGTGGTGATTTTTATTTCGTTTAATTATCTATATTTTCTGGGTTGTTTTCAATAAGTTAAAAATTTTTTTCAATGTTTTTATTTCATTTTATAAAATGGAGATTAATAAGTTAAAAAGTATTTTAAAAATAAATTTAGTCTTCAGATAATAGTTTCGAAATCAATAAAAATTCAGGCACAAAGACATGAAGTAATACAGTTTTTATTTTATTAAGAATTTCTTACACGCGATAAAATTAGATACTTTGTTAGATACTTTGTCAACCTTCTTAATACAGTGATGGATCATATTAATAAGAACATTGTCATAGTAACTGTTCAAACAGATAAGAGTAAGAATACTTTTTTTTTTTCAAGAAAAATACGATTTTCTACAAAAATTCAATCAGTCAGAAGATGAAAAAGAAAATCTAATGGCTACTGAATGTAGAAAAAAAAGGGGTAAAACCTTATTTCAAAAGACTATTAAATGCAGATAAAAAAATGCAGGAAATCTTGTTTACATTCGGTAGAAAATTTAACTTTATCCCTGCATTTTCCGATTGTTCGATATCCATGAAAAAAAGATCTTTACACTGAAACGATTTCTTCTATTTAATGGGAAAATCAAACTCTTTGTACAATGGCTTCGGTATTTATTTTCTCATCCCAGAATCTAGTGCCATAATCATTCTAAGAAATCGAAGACGTTGACACCGCTAAAAAAGAATCCTAGATGGTTCGGTAAAAAATAGCAGTTAATAACTTTCACACAACATGCTTTAATTTAAATTAATGAAAGGAAATTTCAAATGAATCTAATATTTCAAAAAACAAGTAATATAAAAAAAAATTTAAGTCAATTCCTACTTTTTTTTTTTCACTATATTGCAGAAAGTCCTTTATAAATAAAGTTTACATTTTCTTCTTACATCTGACGTCATCTATTGGTAGATACGCGCAACTTAAATCTAAAAAAAAAAATTTCATTAATTAATTAAATTTAATTAAGGAATTAATATTTGAAAAAACTGTATTAACATCAAGTGTCATCCGCTACAAGTTTAAAAAAAATGTATTTGAACTTGAGAGGATGAATAAAAAGTATTTTATTAACGATTGAAAATTTGAACAAGATATACATATAGGGAGAATGTGAATTAATAGTAAGAATTGAAAAAAAAAAAATCTCACTTCTAATATTAAAAAAAAAAAAAAAAAAATTAGAAAAGCAACTCCACTTCTTTAACTTTTGCTTTGGAACCCTTTCGAACATTCTTTGTTCCCTTACCCTAAGGGATTAAGAATGTTTCAGGCACCTTGTTAACAAAAATCATTTTTCTTACCGCAAGCGGATGTCGTTAGGAAGGGTTTTATGGGTAAAAAGGATACAAAAAATAATTATGCGGTTTAACCACTCAGCGTTTAGAGAGATAAAAGAAAGGTTTCCGGGAAGCAAAAAAAAAACGAAATGGCGGCAAAGTTTATAAAACCTTTTTCCGAACATTGTAATTGAAAATACCGCTCGAGGAGGAAATACTTCCCCTTTTTAAACATCGGATACTTGTCTAAGAAAGTAGGAAATAATCAGTTTTAGAAATATATATATATCCGCCTTTCGAAGGCGGATATAAAATAAGGCGGATCTCGGCGGCCTCATTCGAAAAATAAAGAATACAGAAACCTTCGACGAAAACTTACCTTCCAGTTGTTATTCTTCATTTTTTTTTTTTTTTTTTCTTTTGGAACAAATTTTTTGTTTTTCATTCCAGAATGCTACGTATTTATGTTACAAGATGAATAGTGAATCGCTTTTAGTATGTTTTCGGAAATAATTTGCGGTCAATATATAATCCATAGAATTTTTTGTTTATCTGCTTATCAAGTAGCTTCAAGCGGTATTAGAAGAGCAGTACAAGAAGAGATTAACTATTTGTAAGAATAAAAATTATTTTCATATTCTTCTAACAATTTCATCGATAATTTATTATTAAAAAATCTTCATTCAACGAATTTTAATAACAAAAATATTATACAGCAATTTTATATAGTGAGTGTAATATTTTTGATATTAAAAGCCCACTAAAGAAATATTAATTCTTTAACGGAAGATTACAAATATATTAAGCAATTAAAAATCCTATGATGTTCAAAATAGACTAATAATCAGCCTATTTTCTTCAATAAAAATTAAAAATCATAGCTGAAAAATGTTTGCATATTTTGTGAATATGTTTGTATCATAACAGTTCCATTTTTAAAATTTACCACAGGCTTTAGGTTCGAATCGTAAGATACAGTGACAAGGATGTTTCTCGGTGGTTCGGAATCCATTTTTTTAAACTGAAAGGTCCTGGTTTAATTAGTGCACAAAAGGACTGTAGCGCAGCAAACCAAACCAAATCTAGTAGGTACTGAAGTGAGCAAGCCTGCTATGGAGAATTACTGAATTTGATATAGATGTACGGTTTCAATCATGTATAGCCTGAAGTTCTTTTTACGGTTTTTACCTTATTTGTATAGAAGTTACGATTTTTTATTTCTTTTAATTTTCCTATATTTTCCAGGGGTTTCTTTTTCAATAAGTTATAAATTTTTAAATACTCTTTATTTCATTTTATAAAAGGAAAATTAAATTTATTTTTAAAATGGCTTCTTTTAACTTAATACTCTTCATATAACAGGTTCGCAAATCAATAAAAAGTGAATCACAAAGACACGAAGTAATATAATCTTTATTTTATTAAGAAATTTTATACAATAAAAATAGATACTTTGTTACAAACTTTGTCACACAACATTTTTAATTTACTTTGATGGATTACAGTAATAAGAACAGTGTCATAGAAAGTGTTCAAACAGGAAAGAATAAAAATGCTTTTTTTTTTTTTCTACAAGAAAAATAGGATTTTGTAAAAAGTTCAATGAGTCAGAAGATGAAAAAAAATGTAATGGCTACTGAATGTAGATAAAAAGAGGGGTAACACCTTATTTCTAAAGACTGTTAAATGCAGGAAATCTTTTTACATTCGGCAAATAAATTTAACTTTATCTCTGAATTTTCGAATTATTCTAGAATCCATGAAAAAGATTTTTACACTGAAACGATTTCTTCTTTTTAATGGGAAGATTAAACTCTTGTACAATGGCTTATATATTTATTCTCTTATCCTAGAATCTAGCGCCAAATTCATTCTAAAATCGGAGCTGTTGCGACCGCTAACAAAAAAGAATTCTATATAGTTTGAAAAAAAGTAGCAGTTAAAAAGTTTCACACAACATTTTTTAGTTTAAATCGGAACAAAAGGAAATTTCAAACGAAACTAATATTTAAAATGAAAAAAAAATCTCACTTCTATTATTAAAAAAAAATCTAGAAAAGCAACTCCACTTCTTTAACTTTTCTTTGGAACTCTTAGAACATTCTTTGTTCCCCGTACTCCCAAGGGATTAGAATGTTTCAGGCACCTTGTTAACAAAACCATTTTCTTACCGCAAACGGATGTCGTTAGGAAGGGTTTTATGGGTAAAAGACACAAAAAATAATTATGGCGGTTTAACCACTCCGCGCTTAGAGAGATAAAAGAAAGGTTTCCCGGGAACCAAAAAACAAATGGCGGCAAAGTTTCTAAAACCTTTTTCCGAACACTGTAATTGAAAGTACCGCTCGGGAAGGAAAAACTTGCGGTGGAAATACTTCCTTTTAAAAAAGAGCGGATACTCGTCGAGGAAAGTAGGGTAATAATCAGTTTTAGAAATATATATATCCGCCTTTCGAAAAGGCTCATTCGAAAAATAAAAGAATACAAAAACCTTCGACGAAAACTGGCCTTCCAGTTGTTATTCTTCATTTTCTTTTTTTTTTTTCTTTTCCCGAACAAATTTTTGTTTTTCATTCTAGAATGCTACAAGATGTATATTGAATCTCTTTTATCATGTTTTCAAAAATAATTGCGGTCAATATATAATCCGTAGAATTTTTTATCTGCTTACGAAGTAGATTTAAGTGATTGTGAGCAGTACAAGAAGAAATGGACCCATGAATTAAAAATACCTTCATATTCTTCACACAATTTCATCGATAATTTATTATTAAAAAAAACCTTTATTCAATGAATTTTAATAACAAAAAATATTATACTGTAATTTTTATATAGTCAGTGTAATGTTTTTGATATTAAAAAGTCCATTAAAGAAAGATTCGTTTATTCTACAAACGTCCCACATAGACAGCTGGGAGTTTTTTCTGATTTTCTCAATCCAACCTGCAAATAAAAACTTTTTACTTTCAGTGGGTTGGTAGTGATATAATGTTTTAAATAAAGGGCGCATAAGAGCCACCAATATATAATATATGGAGAGATATTTATATAGATAGATCTATATATATAGAAATTAAATATATATTAATTTTGTTTAATGGTATACAAAAGTAAAGGCCTATTTTACTGCAAAAATCATATTTGTCTTTAAATTTTTCTTACAATACCATGTAAATTAGGTAGTAGTTGTGGCGTAGTGAGCAGGCCTTCTATGGTGTGTTTAGTTAATACCGAATTTGATATAAATTTGCCATTTCAATGATATTTAGCATCAAGTTCTTTTATGTTTCTTACCATATTTCTATTGATGTTATAACGAGCACAAACTGATTTGTAATGGATGCTACAAAAGAACAGATTATAGGTTTAGTCACCGTCTTCATTTAATTCATAATGATTGGCTGCTTGAATGTCTTGCTGGTTTACCCTCAAGTGTTACATAAATAGGAAACCAAATGTTTCGCTCTACAAGCAAAAAAAAAAAAATTCAAAATTTGCAAAACTTCCTGTCGTAGGTGTAGTGGGCAGGCCTGCTATGGTCAATTACTGAATTTGATACAAATGTGCCATTTCAATGATGTATAGCATCAAGTTCTTTTTACGTTTTTTAACTTATATCTATACAAGTGGTTATTTTTTTCTTATAATTTTCCTACATTTTCTATTTTCTTATTTTCAATAAGTTATACATTTTTAAATGCTTTTTATTTCAATTAATAAAATGATTAAATTTATTTTTAAAATGCTTTTAACTTATCACTTTTCTTATAAAAGGTTCGCAAATCAATAAAAGGTCAAAAGTCGAGCACAAAGACACGGAGTACGAATCTTTATTTTATTAAGAAATTCTTATACAGCGACAAAATTAGATACTTTGTTACATACTTTGTCAATCTTCTTAATACTATGACAGATGATAGTAATAAGAACATTGTCATAGAAAGCGTTCAAACAGATAAGATACATTTACATACATTTTTACACATAAATTTTTTCACATACATTTTTTCCTACAAGAAAAATAGGATTTTCTACAAAAGTTCAATCAGTCAGAAAATGAAAAAGGAACTCTAATGGCTACTGAATGTAGATAAAAAGTGGGGTAAAACCTTATTTCAAAAGACTATTAAATGCAAATAAAAAAAATACAGGAAATCTTGTTTACATTCGGTAAATAAATTTAACTTTATGTCTGCATTTTCCGATTGTTCGATATCCATGAAAAAAGATCTTTACACTGAAACGATTTCTTCTGTTTAATGGGCAAATCAAACTCTAGCACAATGGGTTCGGTATTTATTCTCTTATCCTAGAATCTAGTGCCAAAATCATTCTAAGAAATCGAATTTTTTGCCACCGCTAACAAAAGAATTCTAGATAATTTGAAAAAAAAAGTAGTTGTTAATAACTTTCACACAACATGTTTTAATTTAAATTAATGAAAGGAAATTTCAAACAAATCTAATATTTAAACAAGCAATATAAAAAAATCCTACTTTTTTTTCACTATATTACAGAAAGTCCTTTATAAATAATATTTATTCATTTTTTTAAGTTAGAAAAAATTATCTCTCTCTCACACTTTCTATCTCTCACATACACACTTTCCATCTCTCTCACTAATTTATTCACATGTTTCATTTTCCATTTTGTTCCCTGCTTGACTCAGACTAGAACGCAGAATGAAAAAAAGAATCTGTAAAAGAAATTTTTTCAAGCTATCTACACGTTTAGTCACTGACGGTATTTATTCCTAAATTTATATCCTGCTAAATATCTTATATAAGAGAAATTTTTTTCTCTCATATAGAACTAAAATTAATAATGAAATTTAATTAATGAATTAATATTTGAAAAACTGTATTAACATGTGTCATCCACTACAAGTTTTTAAAAAAAATGTATTTGATCTTGAGTGGATAAATAAAACTTATTTATTAACGATTCAAAATTCGAACAATATATATATATATATAGGGAGAGTGTGAACTAATAGTAGGAATTGAAAAAAAAAAAATCTCACTTCTATTGTCAAAAAAAAAATTTAGAAAAGCAACTCCACCTCATTAACTTTTGCTTTCGAACTCTTTCGAACATTCTTTTGTTCCCCTACTCCCAAGGGATTAGAATGTTTCAGGCACCTTGTTAACAAAACCATTTTCTTACCGCAAACGGATGTCGTTAGGAAGGATTTTATGGGTAAAAGATACAAAAATAATTATGGTGGTTTAACCACTCCGCGCTAAGAGATAAAAAAGAAAAGGTTCCCGGGAAGCAAAACACAAAATGGCCGCAAAGTTTATAAAACCTTTTTCCGAACATTGTAATTGAAAGTACCGCTCGGGGAGGAAAAACTTGCGGTGGAAATATTTCCCTTTTAAAGATCGGATACTTGTCGAGGAAAGTAGGGAAATAATCAGTTTAGAAATATATATATATCCGCCTTTCGATAAAGGCTCATTTGAAAAATAAAAGAATACAAAAACCTTCGACGAAAACTTGCCTTCCAGTTGTTATTCTTCATTTTTTTTTTTTTTTTTTTTTAACAATTTTTTTTTTTTCATTCTGAATGTTACAAGATGAATATTGAATCTCTTTTATCATGTTTTCGAAAATAATTGCGATCAATATATAATCCATAGAACTTTTTTTTTTTTATCTGCTTATCAAGTAGCTTTAAGCGATATTAGAAGAGCAGTACAAAGAAGAGGTTAACGCAAGAATAAAAAAATATTTTAATATTTTTAGCATTTTCTTTGATAATTTATTACAAAAATCTTTCTTCTATAAATTTTTAATAACAAAAATCTTATACAGTAATTTTATATAGTCGATGTAATATTTTGATATTAAAAAACCATTAAGAGAAAGATTAATTCTTTGGAAACGAAATATTACAAATATTTTAAGCAATTAAAAATCTTAAAGATGTTAAAAAAAAGACTAATAATCTTCATATTTACTTCAATAAAAATTAAAAACTAGAACTGAAAAGTTTGCATTCTTTGTGAAAATTTGTATCAAAACAGTTATTTTTGTATCAAAAGTTATCATAAAAGTATGCTTAAATGTTCCATTTTTAAGAAGATTCTTTATTTTCCTACGAAGTTCTAAGCATACTTTTACGATAACTTTACTGTTTTGATACAAAAATTTTCACAAAGAAGGAAAAAAAATTTCTTTACAATTTTTTTAATTTTTAATGAGGTTTACAAGCAACTGAATGTCTTTTTTAACATCTTAGGATTTTCAATTGCTTAAAATATTTGTAAGCTTTCGTTAAAGAATTAATATTCCTTTTATAGACTTGAATATCAAAAATATTGTATATAAAATTATTGTATAATATGTTTCTTACTATAATTCATTGAATGGAGATTTTTTAATAATAAATTATCATGAAAGTTTTTAGAAGAATATGAAAAAATACTTTTATTCTTGGATTAATCTCTTCTTGAACTGCTCTTCTAATACAGCTTAAAGATACTTGATAAGCAGGCAAAAAAATTCTAAGAGAGATTACATAGGCTGACTCACAATTATTTTCAAAAACATTATAAAAGAGATTCAATATTCATCTTGTAACATCTCCAGAATGAAAAACAAAAATTTGTCCGGAAAAAAAAAAAATGAAATGAGGAAACAACAACTGGAAGGCAAGTTTTCGTCAGTTTTTTGTATTCTTTATTTTTGAATGAGCCTTTTCGAGAAAGGCGGATATATATATTTCTAAGAAACTGATTATTTCCTACTTTCCTCGACAAGTATCGGATCTTTAAAAGGGAAGTATTTCCACCATTTTTTTTTTCCCCTTTAGGAGCGGTACTTTCAATTACAATGTTCGGAAAAAGGTTTTGATAAACTTTGCCGCCATTTTTGTGTTTGCTTCGGGGAACCTTTCTTTTTATCTCTAGCGCGGAGTGGTTAAACCACCATAATTGTTTTTCATGTCTTTTACCCATAAAACCCATACTAACGACATCCGTTTGCGGTAAGAAAATGGTTTTGTTAACAAGGTACTGAAACATTCTAATCCCTTGGGGAGTAGGGGAACAAGAATGTTCTAAAGCAAAGTGAAAGAGATGGAGTTGCTTTTCTAGATGTTTTTAACAATAGAAGTGAGATTTTTTTATTTAAATATTAGATTCGTTTGAATTTCCTTTCATTAATTTAAATTAAAACGTGTTGTGCGAAAGTTAGTTAACTCCTCACTTTTTTTTCGAAACTATCTATGAACACTTTCCGATCTCTTAGAACGATTTTTGGTATTAGATTCTAAGATAAGAGAATAAATACCGAAGCTATTGTGCAAGAGTTTGATTTTCATTAAATGGAAGAAATCGAGTTCAGTGTAAAAGATCTTCTTTCATGGATATGTCGGACAATCCGAAAATGCAGTGATAAAGTTAAATTTATTTGCCGAATGTAAACAAGATTTCCTGCATTTTTTTTTTTTGTCTGCATTTAATAGTCTTTTGAGATAAGGTTTTAGCCCTCTTTTTATCTACATTCATTAGCCACTAGATTTTCTTTTCTGTCTTCTGACTGATTGAACTTTTGTAGAAAATCCTATTTTCTTATAGAAAAAAAGTATTCTTACTCTTATTTGTTTGAACAGTTACTATGACAATGTTCTTATTACTAGTGATCTATCACTGTATTAAGAAGGTTAACAAAGTATGTAACAAAGTATCTCATTTTATCGCCATATAAGATCTTCTAATAAAATAAAAATTCTATTACTTCGTATCTTTGCGCTTAACTTTTATTGATTTGCGAACCTATTATATGAAGAGTAATAAGTTTAAAAGTATTTTAAAAATAAACTTAATCTTCATTTTGTTAATTGAAGTAAAAAGCATTAAAAAAATGTATAACTTATTAAAATAAAAACTGAAAAATGATATTTTCTCTTTTAATTTTCCTATAACTTCTATAGAAAAAAGGTAAAAACATAGAAAGTACTTGATGATATACGTATATAAGAAAACCATAGTGTATATTGAGAGTATATACATACCTTTGTGTATATTGAGAATTTTTCTTTCGGAAATTCACATTAAGGTTTTCTGTTTTATTTATGACGATAATTATTGCATTGAGGCACAATTAAAACTCATAAATTTCTATATTGAAAGGATACATTAATCATTTTTTTCAAATTTATGGAAACTTGGGAAAAAAATAAAAAACTTTTTTATAGATAGGAGACAATTTTTAAACAAAAGAGAATAATTTTATTCTGTCCAAAAATAAAAAAAATTAATTTTTGAAATGAATTAAAAATTTTTAAGAAAACCTTTTAATTTTATGTTTTGGGGGATTTGTTTATTGTTGAATTGCTTGGATTTAAAGAAAAGAATACTGGAAGAACAGATGTGTTTGGCTCAGTTTGAATTAAGAAAATGTAAAAAAAGGAGAAAAAAACATTTTATGAGTAATTCTTTTTTGAAAGCAAATTTAACAGAAAAAAAGATAAGAATGCTTAAAAAAAAATTCATTTTATAAAACTTATGTTTTGGGTTTGTCGCTATTTTTTTATAGCATTAAAATCTGAACATAAGTTGATCGTAAAATATAATTTGCGATAAAATTATGAAGCATTGTAAAAAATTTGTGTAGAAGCATTCGAATTAAATATTTTCTAAATATATTTCATTTTAGAAAATATTTAAAATTTAATTATTAATAAGATTATAATAAGATATAATTATTACATTTTTTGTTTAACATCGAAATTGATTGAATTGCTTAATGAAATAATTATCTTAAAATTTTACTCATTAACAGGATAATAATTGCAAATTTTAAGATTAATATAAAATAGTTCTTAAAAAAATTTCAAATCGCATTAATATACTAAAAATTTAAATAAAGTGCGTTTATACGAAATTTAATTTGAAAATAACTTTTTAAGCATTAAATTTTCTACCATTTTTTGAGCATGTTAAAAAAATATATTTACATATGCATTTATATATAAGATTTCTTTGTATATGCAGACAAAATGTAAAAAAATTTTAATTTAAAAATATATATAACTATTAAATATTTTGATTTTTTATATGGCCCAGTTTTATAACGAGGTCCTTTGAGAAATCAAAGCAAAATGTTGAAGAAATTTTTAAATTCCAAATTTCATTTAAATTTTATTAACATAATTACATAATATCTTCGAAGATTATAACAATTTCCCAACGGATAACAACGTTCAACTATTAATAGTTTAAGGTTTCTTCATTACAAAGTTTTAAATTGAGACTCCTTAACGAGTAAAATATTTGTTATACTTTCATTTTAAGATTAATATCTTCTAACCTGATAGATGATTTTTTTAAATTTAATTTTTGTAAGTCTCGAAAATTAATTAAGATAAAAGTATTTTTGATACTTTGAAAATTCTTGCAAATATTTAAAATTATTCAGTGGTATATTTAATAAATTAGTTGATAACTCAGTAAAGATTAGGATTTTAATATTTTGTTGTGTTTGAGGTAAAATTAAACTTGGTAAATTTTAAATTTTAAAAGTTTTAGAAGCGTTCAAAATTCGTATTAATGAATAAATTTTTGTCATAAGTTAATAACGAATATCAGATTGTAATTTGATTTGAAAATATAGAAAATGTGTTTAAGGATTACCAATTTTGTCTTTAAAATAAAGTAATTAAAATAAAATTTTTTTAAATTGATAGTATTTATATTTTAAACTTGATAAATGTGCATTATTACTTTTAAAATATTAATAAATAAAATATTTCCATTTAATTATTTATTTGTACTATAGATTATATACATTATTTGGATTCAACTGTGTTCAGAAACTAATTGTTCGTATGCATTAAATACATTTTTGATAAAAAAGGATATTGATTAAAAAATTTTTCTTTGTTTTAAAATATGCCTTAAACTGAATTAACAAATGAATGATTAGATTTTGATAAAGATTATAGAACAGATTTTTCTTTGTTTTAAAAATATGCCTTAAACTGAATTAGCAAATGAATGATTTACTAGTTTTCACTTCAAAAAGCAAGTTTGAAAAACAAAGTTCTAATTTTATACAAGATTTTTCAGATAATATAGAAAAGTTTTTCTTTGTTTTAAAAAATATACCTTAAACAAATTAGCAAATGAATGATTTACTAATTTTTATTAAAACAAGTTCATCGTAAAATCATCTATTTTTATTCATCTAAAAGAAATCTGAAAGTTCATCTATTTTTTTATGCAATAGAGTTTTTATAGATTATAAAAATAGTTTTTCTTTGGTTTTAAAAAATATGTCTTAAATTGAATTAACAAATGAATGATTTGCTAGTTTTGATTTTAAAGCAAGTTCACTGAAAAAAAGTATCTACTTTTATACAATAATAGATACTATCATGAAAGAATCTAATATTTTAAACAGTAAAATAGGAAGGACCTAATAAAATGGTCAATTTCATTGTTTTTGTAAAATGAAAATGGTCATTTTGTTAAAAAAAAAAAAAGATTTGGTTTAACAATTAACAGGAAAAAAACCAACCAGAGACACTTTAAAACATTACCTGAACAATAATACTAAACCAGTATTTCATTGATTTCATTTTCGAACATTATTTATTTTATTTGAATAACTGATTTGTGAAATAACTGTTTGTTTATTCATAATGGGTGTTAGGTTTGATTTTCGTTTATTAACATGAAATAAGACATAAATGATGCTATTCAGGGTCAAAGTAGAGAATAATTCTTTTATACATCCTTTTCATAATCATTTGGACAGACATTTACTCTTTTATCAATGAAATGAATATTTAAAAAGTTCAATTAAAATTATTTTCGATTGCTTTTAAATAAAGAGTCTTAGGATGATGCGTTGGGCATTACGAATCAAACAGTTTGGTTTGTTTACATTTGTGAAAAAAAATTTTTTGGTTTTTAATGGGTGTATACTTCAAGAAGAGAGTCGCTTTCAGGTTTGGAAACACTTTAATTTATATTTACAAATTATATATTCATTAGGAAAAATATGAAAATAAGATACAATTTGATTAAAGTGCAGCTCACTCCAAGTTTGGAGATTTTCAGAGTTCTCGAATCTACGACTAATAATTTAACCCGATTACGGCAGAACTTAGTTATCACACGGCGTGATACACGAAATCAAAGGAGGCTTTTGTAAACATATCTTAGGCTTAAATCATTTGGAAAAAAAAAACAGTTTCGCAGAACACTCCTCTTCTCTTTAAGGGAGGGGGGGGATGAGATTCCCTCACCCTGGAGTGGACACTTCCTCAACCCATGGTCTATTATCAATCACGATGCAGTAACTCATGACTTAGTCCAGATCCCATTTGTAATTATTTCGGCCTGTGAGGTCGAATAGACAACAGCTAATATCACGAGGTCTCATTATCCATCACACTGAATATTGATTATCAAATTTGAGTTCTCATTAATACAAAACACTAATTGCATGCAATATAAATATCCACGATACTGCTTATCTGCTATCAGATTTGGTGATAGGTTGTTTATTATGACAAAACACTTGTTTAAGAATATACATTCCTTTTCCCTGGAACAGAAAGCTATAGTATCTCTTCCCGTGGGAAAAATTGCTACAGAATGAAGTTGAAATACCGGCGTAAGAGTTGTCCTGGTTCCAAAAGTCCAACTTTTGTTGAGTCAATGAAAACTTTTTGAGTAATTTTTAATTCTGCCTCAGTTGAATACGATATAATGATGCTGATCATAATTATCAATATATTTAAATAATAATAATATGATGATGATATGCTTACGATATTGAATGTAATATGGTAAATATGTTTTAATATGAAGCTTGATGATAATGATATAAAATGTTTATGATAAATATGTATACGATTTTTTTTATATGATCATGAAATCTGCTATAAGATATTTGTAATATTGATAAATATGAAATATATAATTTATATACTTAGTTTTTTTTATATTAAAGAATATCATTGCCATCATGAAATGTGTATAAAATAAACTCACAATATTCGAAAATGTTTATATTTTACTAAATTTTATATTAAAAGAATATTCATTGCCTCGTTCATTGGTATTTATATACGCATTCAAAAACTTCGATTACAAGGCAAAACGGAAATGAAAGGAAAAAGAAAAGTCATGCTGTCAAAAATTGGCAAGCTTTTAGCACGTCTTTGAAGTCCGCCTAAACTTTTTTTGCACTTTTCCAATACCTGAGTAATTTTTATATATAAAACGACTTGAAGGAAATTCTTATCGTAAATTTTCCATAAAAAGAAGAAGAAAGAAAAATGAAGGCAGCGGCGAAAACAGAAGGAACGTCCCTTTCAAATATTTCTTTTCTGAAAAGTCATTTAGTTCACCAACAAGCCTTGAGGTGAGAATTTTTTCCTTTTTCTTCCTTTCTGTCAAAAGGAAGAGTGTGAAATATTTTAAGCAGTAAAGAAAACTGTGGAGGAATGCTAAAGGAACAATGGGAAATAAAATAAAACTTTAACTACTTCCAAAACAAGACAGTCAATTCCTTTTTACAGCATGTCGACAAGTGCTAAAGACAGGATGTTCCTTTACTTTTCATACGGGTTAACACGTTAGACAAAGCAGAATTAAAAGTAGAAAATGAATCTTTCGAACACCAAACACTGGCCAAATATAAATAAATAAATTGTCGCGCATTTAGTACAAGAGTGATGTAGTTTTAAAAAGCAATTTTGTAAAGATCTTTTTTAAATCGGAACTATTGCATTAAAGCGAATCATGGGCAATGATGTAAAGTGTCAATCTTTAACCTTTATAATAAATGAAAATAAATTATAATACCAGTCAGGGAATTTCATATAATGGTCTCATAATGCATTTTAACTATTTATCGCTGATTTAACCATAGAAGGTCTTGATTATTATATTGATTTTAAGTGGTACAATTACAAAATATTAAAAATGTGTAATTATTATCATTAAAGTAAACAATTTTAATTAATGTTATCCCTTACAAATGTTTCTTTTTTTTTGGTAAACTTTAAATTCATATTTCTTTTTTTTTAATAATCATAAGAAGACATTAACAAAATATTATTTATGAATGAAACGATTGTAATTTTTGTTACGAATACACAATTAAAAAGAATAAAATATGCATATTTTAAACAACAATTGCTAACCATATTTTGCTGTATTTTAGAACATTAATTTCACTCGATATCGCAACATAACTTCGCAGAAAAGCCAAGAATCTTTAAAAAAATGGAACTTTTATAATACAAACCTATTCACAAAGTATGCAAAAATTTCTTAGCTATGGTTTTTAATTGTTTTTGAAGTAAATAAGCTGATTATTAGTCTATTTTTAAAATGTAAGGTTTTTAATTACTTCAAATATTTGTAATATTTTCTTAAAGAATTAATCTTTCTTTAACGGACTTTAATATCAAAAATATCACAAACTATATAAAATTATCTGCATAATATTTTTTCTTATTAAAATTCATTGAATAAAGATTTTATTTTAATAATAAATTCTCGGTGAAATAGTTATAAAAATATGAAAATACTTTTTATTCTTGGGTTAATCTCTTCTTGTACTGCTCTTCTAATTCCGCTTAAAGCTACTTGATAAGCAGATAAAAAAATTTCTATGCATTATATATTGACTGCAATTATTTTCGAAAACTTGATAAAAGCGATTCAATATTCATCTTGTAACATTCCAGAATGAAAAACAAAAATTTGTTCCGAAAAGAGAAAATGAAGAATAACAACTGGAAGGCAAGCTTTTGTCGAAGGTTTTTGTATTCTTTTTTTTTTGAATGAGCCTTTTCGAAAGGCGGATATATATATTTCTAAAACTGATTATTTCCCTACTTTCCTCGACAAGTATCCGATCTTTAAAAGGAAAGTATTTCCACCGCAAGTTTTTCCTCCCCGAACGGTATTTTCAATTACAATGTTCGGAAAAAGGTTTTATAAACTTTGCCGCCATTTTGTTTTTGCTTCCGGGAAACATTTCTTTTTATCTCTCTAAGCGCAGAGTGGTTAAACAGCCATAATTATTTTTTGTCTCTTTTACCCATAAAACCCTTCCTAACGACATCCGTTTGCGGTAAGAAAATGGTTTTGTTAACAAGGTGCCTGAAACATTCTAATCCCTTGGGAGTAGGGGAACAAAGAATGTTCGAAAGAGTTCGAAAGCAGAGTTAAAGAGGTGGAGTTGTTTTTTCTAGATTTTTTTAACAATAGAAGGGAGATTTTTTATTTTAGATATTAGATTCGTTTGAAATTTTCTTTCATTAATTTAAATTAAAACGTGTTGCGCGAAAGTTATTAACTGCTATTTTTTTTCAAACTATCTAGAATTCTTTTGTTAACAGTGCAACACCTTCGATTTGAATGATTTTGGCACTAGATACTAGGATAAGAAAATAAATACCGAAGCCATTGTACAAGAGTTAGATTTTCTCATTAAACGGAAGAAATCGCTTTAGTGTACAGATCTTTTTCATGGATATCAAGCAATCGGAAAATGCAGAGATAAAGTTAAATTTATTTACCGAATGTAAACAAGATTTCCTGCATTTTTTTTTTTTTTTTTAATCTACATGTAATAGTCTTTTGAAATAAGGTTTCCTCCTCTTTTTCATCTACATTCAGTAGCCATTAGATTTTCTTTTCCGTCCTCTAACTGATTGAACTTTTATAGAAAATCCTATTTTTCTTGTAGAGAAAAAAAAAAAAAGTATTCTTACTCTTATCTGTTTGAACACTTTCTTTGACAATGTTCTTATTCCTATAATCCATCACAGTATTAAGAAGTTTGACAAAGTCTATAACAAAGTATCTAATTTTATTGTTGTATAAGAATTTCTTAATAAAATAAAAATTCTATTACTTCGTGTCTTTGTGCTGGACTTTTTATTGATTTTCTAACCTATTATTTGAAGAAGAATTTGTTAAAAGTATTTTAAAAAGAAATTTAATCTTCCTTCTATTAACTGAAATATAAAGTATTTTAAAAAATTTATCACTTATTGAAAATCAGAAAAAAACAGAAAATATAGGAAACTTAAAAGAAAAAATTATAACTTCTATAGAAATGGCGTAAGAAGAACTGGATGCTATGCATAATTGAAACAGCACATCTATATCAAATTAAGTATTAATCAAGTATCATCATAACAAGTCTATTCACTATACTTACTAGATTTGGTTTGGTTTGTCGCTCTACGGTCATTTTGTGCAAACTTAATCCAATTAAACTAGGACCTACAGTTTAATGTGGATTCCGAATCACTGAAAAGCATCTCTATCACTGTCAGGATTCGAACCTGAAGCCTGTGGTACTTTTTAAAAATGGAACTTTTATGATACAAACCTATTCACAAAGGATGAAAAAATTTCTCAGCTATGTTTTTAATTTTTATTGAAGTAAATAAGCTGATTATTATTTTATTTTTAACATCTTAGGATTTCTAATTGCTTGAAATATTTGTAATCTTTTGTTAAAGAATTAATCTTTCTTTAATGTACTTTAATATCACTGACTATATAAAATTGCTGTATAATATTTATCTTGTTAAAATGCATAGCATGAAAACAAATTTTTATAATAAATTATCGATGAAATTGCTAGAAGAATATGAAAATACATTATATTCTTGGGTTAATCTCTTCTAATACGGCTTAAAGTTACTTTAAAAGCAGATAAAAAAAATTCTATTGGATTATATATTGGCTGCAATTATTTTCGAAATTCAATATTCATCAATATTTATCGTGTAACATAAATACATAGCATTACAGAATAAAAAAACAAAAATTAGTTCAAAAAAAAAAATGAAAATAAAGAATAACAACTGGAAGGCAAGTTTTCGTCGAAGGTTTTTGTATTTTTTTATTTTTCGAATGCGCCTTTTCGAAAGGCGGATATATATATTTACAAAACTGATTATTTCCCTACTTTCCTCGACAAGTATTTGATCTTTAAAAGGAAGTATATCCACCTCAATTTTTTCCTCCCCGAGCGGTACTTTCAATTACAATGTTCGGAAAAAGGTTTTATAAACTTTGCCGCCATTTTGTTTTTTACTTCCTGGGAACTTTTCTTTTTATCTCTAAGCGCGAAGTGGTTAAACCGCCATAATTATTTTTTGTTTCTTTTACCCATAAAACCCTTCCTAACGACATCCGTTTGCGGTGAAAAAATGGTTTCGTTAACAAGGTGTCTGAAACATTCTAATCCCTTGGGAGTAGGGGAACAAAGAATGTTCTAAGAGTTCGAAAGCAAAGTTAAAGATGTGGGGTTGCTTTTCTTGATTTTCTTTTTTTTTTTTTTTTTTTTTAACAATAGAAGTGAGATTTTTATTTTAAATATTAGATTCGTTTGAAATTTCCTTTCATTAATTTAAATTAAAACGTGTTGTGTGAA
This sequence comes from Caerostris extrusa, assembly GCA_021605095.1. Taxonomy (NCBI): domain Eukaryota; kingdom Metazoa; phylum Arthropoda; class Arachnida; order Araneae; family Araneidae; genus Caerostris; species Caerostris extrusa. Next base: position 25,128 of record BPLR01013830.1, read on the forward strand.
AGTTATTATCTGCTACTTTTTAAAAACTACATAGAATTCTTTTGTTAGCGGTGGCAACACCTTCGATTTCTTAGAACGATTTCGGCGCTAGATTCAGGATAAGAGAATAAATACCGAAGCCATTCTACAAGAGTTTAATTTTCCCATTAAACGTAAGAAATCGTTTCAGTGTAAAGATCTTTTTCATGGATATCGAACAATCGGAAAATGCAGAGATAAAGTTAAATTTATTTACCGAATATAAACAAGATTTCCTGCATTTTTTTTTATCGACCTTTAATAGTCTTTTGAAATAAGGTTTTACCCCTCTTTTTATCTACATTCAGTAGCCATTAGATTTTCTTTTTCCACTTCTGATTGATTGAACTTTTGTAGAAAATCCTATTTTCTTGTAGAAAAAAAAAGCATTCTTACTCTTATCTGTTTGAACACTTTCTATGACAATGTCCTTATTACTATTATCTCTCACAGTATTAAGAAGGTTGACAAAGTATGTAACAAAGTATCTAATTTTATAGCTGTATAATAATTTCTTAATAAAATAAAGATTATATTACTTCGTGTCTTTGTGTTTGACTTTTTATTGTGGAGTAATAAGTTTAAAGTATTTTAAAAAACAAATTTAATCTTCATTTTGTTAATTGAAGTAAAAAAGCATTAAAAAATTTATAACTTATAGAAAAAAAACAGAAAATATGATATTTTTCTCTTTTAATTTTCCTATAACTTCTATATAAATAAGGTGATGAACATAGTAAGTACTTGATGATATACGTATATAAGAAAACCATGATGTATATTGAGAGTATTATATATACCTTTGTGTATATTGAGGGCTTTTTCTTTCGGAAATTCACATTAAAGTTTTCTGTTTTATTTATGACGATAATTATTGCATTGAGGCACAATTAAAAAGTCATAAATTATCCTCAATGAAAAGGAAACATTATTATTTTTTTTTTCCACATTTTTGGGAAACTTGGAAAAAAAATAAAAACTAATTTTATAGAAGGGAAACAAATTTTTAACAAAAGAGAATAATTTATTCTGTCCAGAAAGGAAAAAAAAAAATTGAATTTTTTGAAATGAATAAAAAATTTTTAAGAAAAACCTATTAATTTTATGTTTTGGAGGATTTGTTTGTTGTTGAATTGCTTGGATTTAAAGAAAAGAATGCTGGAAGAACAGATGTGTTTGGCTCAGTTTGAATTAAGAAAATTTAATAGGCGTAAAGGAAAAAAAAAACATTTTTTAGGAGTAATTCTTTTTGAAAGCAAAGTTTGAGAACTTTTAAAAGAAAAGATTAGAATGCTCAAAAAAAATTCATTTTATAAAACTTATGTTTCGGGTTTGTCGCTAAAAGATTTAATTATTAATAAGATTATATTATAGATTTAATTACTAATCACTTTGTTTAACATCGAAATTGATAGAATTGCTTAATGAAATAATTATCTTAAAATTATACTCATTATCAGGATATTAGTTGTTGCAGAATTTTTAAGAATAATATAAAATAGTTCTGAAAAAAAAAAAAAATTTCAAATCGCATTAATATACTAAAATTTAAATAAAGTGCGTTTAAACGAAATTTAATTTAAAAATAACTTTCTAAGCATTAAATTTTCTACCATTTTTGAGCATGTTAAAAATATATTTACGTATACGCATTTATATATAATAACATTTATTTTGTGTACCCAGACAAATTGTAAAAAATATTTTAATTTAAAAATATATATAACTATTAAATATTTTGATTTTATTTGGCCCTGTATTTATAACGAGGTCTTTGAGAAATCAACGCAAACAGTTGAAGAAATTCTTTACAATTCTAAATTTCATTTAAATTTTAGTAACATACGTTACCTAATATCTTCGAAGCATTATAACAATGTCCCAGCGGATAACACCATTCAACTATTAATAGTTAAGCAAAAGTAAGGTTTCTTCATTACAAAGTTTTAAATTGAGACTCCTTAACGAGTAAAATATTTGTTATACTTTCGTTTTAAGATTAATAACTTCTAACCTGACTGATGATTTTTTTAAATTTAATTTTGTAAGTCTCGAAAATTAATTAAGATAAAGTATTTTTGATAATTTGAAAAATTCTTGCAAATATTTAAAATTATGCAGTAGCTTATTTATTAAATCAGTTGTTAACTCGGTAAAGATTAGGATTTTAATATTTTGTTGAATTTGAGGTAAAATTAAATTTGGAAAGTCTTGAAAGCGTTCAAAATTCATGTTTACTAATAAATTTTTGTCATAAGTTAGTAACGAAAATCAGCTTGCAATTTGATTTGAAAATATTGGTAATCCTTAAACACATTTTCTATATTTCGCTTTGAAATTAAAATAAAATTATTTTAAATTAATAGCAGTAATAATTTATATTTTATACTTGATAAATGTGCATTATTACTTCTAAAATGTAAATAATTAAAATATTTCTATTTAAATATTTATTTGTATTATAGATTATATATATTTTTTAGATTCAATTGTGTTCATAAAATAATTGTTTACATTCTACTAAATTTTACATTAAAGAAAAAAAGGGGCGCAGTAGATCTACTTCCCCGTGGTGCACCTGGTAACACTTTTCAGTGGCTAAAAGATCTGCAATTTCGCATTATTGTTAAATTAATGAACTCTGTTTCTGCATGTTTTGTTGTATTCTCTGTTCTTTTTTATTTTTCGTTGTTCTTTCTTTTTTTTTTTTTTTTTTGCTGTAACTGTTCATAATCTGCCATTGGAAATATATATATATATATTAAAGAAATATTTCATGCCTTTTTAGCTTTATATTTAAGTACGCATTCACTAACATCGATTACGAGGCCAAACGGAAATGAAAGGAAAAAGAAACGTCCCGCTGTCAAAAACTGGGAAGCTTTTAGCGCCGTCTTTGAAGTTCCACCCGAACTTTTTTTTTTTTTGCACTTTTCAATAGCCGAGTCATTTTATATATAAAACGACTTGAAGGAAATTCTTATCGTGAATTTTCCATGAAAACGAGGGAAAAAAAAAAGAAAGAAAGAGAAAAAAGACAGCGGCGAAAACAGAAGGAACGTCTCTTTCAAATATTTCTCTTCCGAAAAGTAATTTAGTTCACCGACCAGCTTTGAGGTGAGAATTTTTTCTTTTTTCTTTCTTTCTGTCAAAAGGAAGAGTGTGTGAAATATTTTAAGCAGTAAAAAAACTGTGGAGGAATGCTGTAGGAACAACGGGAAATGAAATAAAACTTTAACTACTTCCAAAACAAGGCAGTCAATTCCTTTTTACAGCATGTCGACAAGTGCTAAAGACAGGATGTTCTCTTTTTTCATATGGGTTAACACGATAGACAAAGCAGAGTTAAAAGTAGGAAATGAATCTTTCGAATACCAAACACTGGTCGAATATAAATAAAGCATTTGTCGCATATTCAGTACAAGTACTAGAGTATAATAGTATAAGTCCTAGAGTGATATTGTTTTAAAAGCAATTTGTTAAAGGTCTTTTTAAATCTCAACTATAGTATTAAATATAATGATGCAAGTGTCAATCTTTAAACTTTATAATAGATGAAAATAAATTATAATACCAGTCAGTGAATTTTATATAATGATCTTATAATGCATTTTAAATATTTATCGCTCATTTAACCATAGAAGGTCGGCATTATATATTATGTTGATTTTAAGTTGCATAATTACAATAAAATATAAAAAATGTGTAATCATTATCATTTATATAAGCAATTTTAATTACTTTTATTCCTTACAAATGTTTTTTTAGTAAACTCACACTCATATTTCTGCTTTCTCTTTAAAAAAAAAAAAAAAGGCATTAACAAAATATTATTCTTGAATGAAACGATTGCAATTTGAATAAGAACACTTTTCATTATCTCTCAAACCACTAAGAATTGGAAACAAAATATTATTCATGAGTGAAACAATTGTAACTTTTGAAAAGAACTCTTTTCCCTATCTTTCAAACCATTATGACATAAACAAAATATTATTCATGAGTGGAACGATTGTAAATTTGGATAAGAACTCGTTTCAAAGGATGATTTGACTTTTGATACCTCTTGTCCTTCTTGGTTTGCCTTTTTGATGGCCAACAGTGCATTTAAAACTAAAAAGATTGTGTAAAAATTAGTTAAATAAGAATGCAATTCTTTGTTAAGGCGATATTATTAAAAACAAAGATACAATAGCATTTAATGGAATACGCTTGAAATAATTACTTATAAGATAATTTAGATTTATAAATTATACCATTCTCTTTATTAATAACTATTGTAAATACCTTTGCACTAAAATGCATTTACTGTGAATAAAATCGACTCATATTATTCTTAAGGAATTGCTCGTTACATTTCGTAATGATGATCTTCTTAAAGATGATTCAGATTGATATGAATAATGACTTCCGAATAATTATTATCTGTCTTCGAAAAGTTTTGGAAGGAAAACTTTATTCAGTTTGTTAACTGTGTGAGGGAATGTCGTTACAAAAGAACCATAATAATTATAGGTCTTATAAAGATGTGTCAACTAAGAAAGTTAATGTTCTTCGAGTAAATTTAAAATGATGGTTCTTCGTGAAATAAATTGCCTTTTAAAATACTCCTACTAACATGAATCGGTCATCGGACCCAGTGCATTAAATAATGGATTTTATAATCACCCAGTAACAAATAACCTCTTTCTTGAATTATTCCAAAATGAATAAACTCTACATCTTCTATTCAAAAGAATAATAAAATAAGTTTTATCCAACATGATTATTCCAAATGTATGCCAATTTTAAGAAATGAGCTTTCAGCTTTTTTTTTGTTGATAAATAAGCAATATCGTACTGCTTTAATGCATGTTTTTTTAATACTGGTTTAAAATAGTTTTCGTATAATTTTTATTTTCTTTGATGGGGTTGCATCGAACATTAAATAGTTAAGCAGTTATATGAATGTGCATCACAAATTGTTTTTAAAGACGAGCTGTAATTTTTGTTTTATTTTTTAGTACCACAAAAAAAAATTCATGGAATATTGAAATATTTCCTGCGAATCAAAGTGCAGGAAAGTTTTCTAAATCATTCACTTGTGGTGTCTGCAATGGAGATTAAATTAATATTAGTATTATAATATCTCGGCCTATATTAGGACATATAACGGCTTCATGAAGAGGGCCTTTTCAGATTCATGGCGTATTAAAAATGTTTACTTTTTACTAAAGTTTATATTAAAGGAACATTTATTGTCTAGTCCACTTGATATTTGTATACGCATTCACTAACTTCGATTACAAGGCAGAACGGAAATGAAAGGAAAAAAGAAAAGTCCGGCTGTCAAAAATTGGCAAGCTTTTAGGCCGTCTTTGAAGTTCCACCAAAACCTTTTTCTCCTTTTCCAATACCCGAGTAATTTTATATATAGAACGACTTGAAGGAAATTTTATCGTGAATTTTCCATAAAACGAGGGAAAAAAAAAAAAAAAGAAAGAAAAAAAAAAAAGGACAGCGACGAAAACAGAAGGAAGGTCTCTTTCAAATATTTCTTTTCAGAAAAGTCATTTAGTTCACCAACAAGCTTTGAGGTGAGAATTTTTCTTTCGTCCTTTCTGTCAAAGGAAAGAATGTGAAAGCGGCAAAGAAAACTGTGGAGGAATGCTGTAGGAACAATGGGAAATGAAATAAAAACTTTAACTACTTCCAAAACAAGACAGTCAATTCCTATTTACAGCATGTCGACAAGTTCTAAAGACAGGATGTTCCTTTATTTTTGATGCGGGTTAACACGTTGGACAAACCAGGGTTAAAAGTAGAAATAAAATAAAATATTTGTCACGCATTCAGTACAAGAGTGATATGGTTTTAAAAAGCAAAGCAATTTTTTAAAGATATTTTTAAATCAGAACTACTGCATTAAAGCCAATGTTGGGCAATGATGAAAAGTGTCAATCTTTAAACTTTACAATAAATGAAAATGAATTATAATTGTCAGTGAATTTTATATAATGGTTCTCATAATGTCTTTAACCCTTTATCGCTCACTTAACCATAGAAGATTGGTATTAAAGATTATATTGGCTTTAAGCAATATAATTAAAAAATAAAATATTAAAATGTGTAATTATTACCATCAAATTGTCAATTTTAATTACTTTTATCGATTTAAGCCATTGAAAATATTATTTATGTGTAAAACAATTGTAATTTTGTTATGAATACAAAATTAAAAAGAATAAAATATGCATATTTTGAGCAACAACTACAAACCAATTTTAGCTGTATTTTAGAACTTTAATTTCACTTCATATCGCAACAAAACTTCGAAGAAAAACTAAGAATCTTCAAGAAAATGGAACTTTTTTATGATACAAACCTATTCACAAAGAACTTTTTATGATATAAACCTATTTTTAACATCTTAGGATTTTTAATTGCTTAAAATATTTGTAATCTTTTGTTGAAGAATTAATCTTTCTTAAATGGACTTTAATATCAAAAATATTACACTAACTATATAAAATAACTGTATAGTATTCTTGTTATTAAATTTCATTGAACATAATTTTTTTATAATAAATTGTCGATGAAATTGTTAGAAGAATATGAAAATACTTTTTATTCTTGGGTTAAACTCTTCCTGTACTGCTCTTTCTAATGCCGCTTAAAGCTACTTGATGAGCAGTTAAAAAAAATTCTATCGATTATATATATTGACCGCAATTATCTTCGAAAACATAATAAAAGAGATTCAATATTCATCTTGTAAGCATAAATACGTAGTATTTCAGAATGATAAACAAAAATTTGTTCCGGAAAAAGAAAATGAAGAATAACAACTGGAAGGCAAGTTTTCGTCGAAGGTTTTTGTATTATTTTATTTTTCGAATGAGCTTTTCAAAAGGCGGATATATATATATATACTTCTAAAACTGATCATTTCTCTACTTTCCTCGACAAATATCCGATCTTTTAAAAGGGAAGTATTTCCACCGCAATTTTTTTTCTCCCGGGGCCTGAATGGCCTAGTGGCTAGCGCTCTGGCGCTCGGTACCACAGGTTTCGATTCGAGTCCCGGCGGTGCCATGGATGTTTGTATTGGTTCGAAATCCACTTTAAACCGTAGGACCCGGTCCCTAATAGGATCGTAGAGCGTAGAGGGGGCATTGTTACTCCGCGGCAGTGGCTTATCTTCAAGTGACACGCGCCCCCTGGGTAATGCAAAGTGAGTACGTCTGTGCAGCGCTTGCCTTAAGGCATCCAAGACCAAGCTGTCTAAGTGTTTGCCAGCTGCATTAGAACAAAAAAAAAAAATAAATAAAAATAAATTTTCTTTCAATTACAATGTTCGGAAAAAGATTTTACAAACTTTGCCACCATTTTGTTTTTGCTTTCCGCGAACCTTTCTTTTTATCTCTCTGAGAGCGGAATGATTAAACCGTCATAACTATTTTTGTATCTTTACGAATTTAATATTTTTGTATCTTTTACAAATTTAATATACAATATTTTAATTTAAAAATATATATAACTATTAAATATTTTGATTTTATATGGCCCAGTATTTATAACGAGGTCCTTTGAGAAATCAAAGCAAAATGTTGAAGAAACTCTTTACAATTCCAAATTTCATTTAAATTTATTAACATACATTACCTAATATCTTCGAAGATTATAACTATTTCCCAACGGATAACACTGTTTAATTATTAATGGTTAAGCAAAATAAGGTTTCTTCATTACAAAGTTTTAAATTGAGACTCCTTAACGAGTAAAATGTTTGTTATACTTTCGTTTTAAGATTAATAACTTCTAACCTGACAGATGATTTTTTTTTAATTTAATTTTGTAAGTCTCGAAAATTAATTAAGATAAAGTATTTTTGATACTTTCAAAAATTCTTGCAAATATTTAAAATTATGCAGTGCCATATTTATTAAATCAGTTGATAACATAGTAAAGATTAGGATTTTAATATTTTATTGGGTTTGAGGTAAAATTAAACTTATTAAGTTTTGGAAACATTTAAACGCGTATTAATGAATAAATTTTTGTCATAAGTTAGTAACGAAAATCAGATTGTAATTTGATTTGAAAATTTTGGTAACCTTACAGACATTTTCTATATTTCGTTTTTTTCAATTAAAGTAAAATTATTTTATATTAAAAGTATTCATAAATTATATTTTAAACTTGATAAATTTGCGCTATTTTCTTAAAATGCAAATAAATAAAATATTTCCATTTAATTATTTATTTGTACTATAAATTATATACATTTGCTAGGAATCAACAGTGTTATTAAGTTAAAGAGTTTAAAAATATGTCTTAAACTGAGTTTACAAATGTATGATTCTGCAGTTTTCACTTTTTAAAGCAAGTTCACTGAAAAAAAGTATCTATTTTTATACAACAGTAGATTTTTTTATAGATTATACAATAGAGTTTTCTTTGCTTTAAAAATGCTTTAAAAACTGAACTAACGAATGGAGGATTAGATTATGGTAATAGATTACAGAATAGATTTTTTTTTTATTTTAAAAATATACTTTAAACTGAATTAACAAATAAATGATTAGATTATGACAATAGATTACAGAATAGAGTTTTTCGTTAATTTAAAAATATGCCTTAAATGGAATTAAACCAATGAATGATTCCCTAGTTTTCAATTTAAAGCAAGTTCACTGAATTAAAGTATCTATTTTTATACAACAATAGAAAATATCATAAAAAAATATAATTCTTTAAATAGTAAAATAGGAAGGACAATAAACATGTAATCTTAATTAAATTATTGTTTCTCATTATGCCAATATAGTAAAGCTATAATTACTTTTTATGATATTAATCGATAGTGGCCTTTTTTCATTGTTTTTTCATAATGAAAACGGCTATTTTGTTTAAAAAAATTAAAAATAGCTTCGATTAAGTAGCTTTGAATTAAAAAAACAAAAACAAAGAGATACAGAAAACATCCCAACTCGAACAGTAATTCTCAACTAGTATTTCTCCCAAATTCACTCAAAGACGGAGATTTTCAGAGATTTAGATTATCTACTACAAAACTATTTCACCCGGTCTGCGGCAGACCTTAACTATCATACGGCGTGATATAACGAAACCACAAGGGGTTTATTTTGTAAAACAGGCTGAACCTGCTGCCTGTTCAATCACTTTAAGAAAAAGAGAAATAAAAACACTTCTTGTTCAACTCGTCACAGAACACTCCTCCAAAATCTCTCTTTAAGAAAATCCTTCAAAGAGGAGAGGGGTCAACTTCCCTTATTTCTCATTGGAGTGGACACATCCTCAACCGTCCGTATTGTTTGACATATTCCAGCTGTAATTATTTTTGACCTGTGAAGGTCGAACAGAAATCGCAAATTTCATAATGTCTCATTATCCATGACTCTAATTAACTGCTGCCAGATTTGAGTGACTGGTTGTTCTCATTAGTACAAAATACTAATTGAATGTAATATAATTATCTACGATACTGCTTTTATCTGCTGTCAAATTTAAGTAATGATTTGTTATTTTGTGCTTGTTAAGAATATACATTCTTTTCCCTGCGAACAGAAAGGCTATAGTATCTCTTTCCTTTCGAAAAATACTACAGAAGGAAGGCGCGAACCTCTTTATACCGCTTTAAGAGTGCCCGTGAGAGTTGTCCTGGTTCCAAGAAATCCAACTTTTGATGATTCAATGAAAACTTTCTTGCATAATGTTTAACTATCCTCAATTGCACACGATATAATAATGATGATGATCATCATTATCAATATATTTAATAAACTAAAAATTTGCTTACGAATTTGTTTTACGTACGCTATCACGAAATGTGTACAAGATAAATTCACAATATTAAAAAAAATGTTTAGTTTTTACTACATTTTATATTAAAAGAATATTTATTGCCTTGTTCACTTGATATTTAGATAAACATTCAATAACTTCGATTGCACGGCAAAAACGGAAATGAAAAAGCAACAAAAAGAAAAGTCCCGCTGTCACAAATTGGCAAGCTTTTAGCGCCGTCTTTGAAGTCCACCTAAACTTTTTTGCACTCTTCCAATACCCGAGTAGTTTTCTATAGAAAAAGACTTGAAGAGAATTCTTATCGTAAATTTTCCATAAAAACTAGGGGAAAAAAAAAAAGAAAGAAAAGAAAGAAAAAAAGTCATCGGCGAAAACAGAAGGAACGTCTCTTTCAAATATTTCTTTTCTGAAAAGTCATTGAGTTCACCAACAAGCTTTGAGGTGAGAATTTTCTTTCGTCCTTTCTGTCAAAAAGGAAGAATGTGAAAGCGTCAAAGAAAACTGTGGAGGAATGCTGTAGGAACAATGGGAAATGAAATAAAACTTTAACTACTTCAAAAACAAGACAGTCAATTCCTATTTACAGCATGTCGACAAGTGCTAAAGACAGGATGTTCCTTTATTTTTGATACGGGTTAACACGTTGGACAAACCAGGGTTAAAAGTAGAAAATGAATCTTTCGAACACCAAACACTGGTCGTATTTAAATAAAGAATTTCTCACAAAAAGTAAAAGTACAAGAGTGACATAGTTTTAAAAAGCAATTTTTAAAGATATTTTTAAATCGCAACTATTGAGTTAAAGCTAATGATGGGCAATGATACATAGTCTCAATCTTTAAACTTTATAATAATGGAAATAAAATTTAATACCAGTCAGTGAATTTTATATAATGGGTTTAATAATGCATTTTAACCATTTATTACCCACTTAATCATAGAAGGTCGTTATTAAATATTATAGTGATTTTTAAGTGCGAAATTACAATAAAACAATCAAAATGTGTGTTATTCATTTAAATTATCAATTTTAATTATTTTATCATTTACAAATGTTTATTTTTTAGTAAACTCACACTCATATTTCTTTTTCTTAATAATCACAACAAGGAGACATTAATAAAAATATTATTTATGAGTGAAACGATTGTAATTTTGTTGTGAATACACAATTAAAAAGAATAAAATATGCATATTTTGAGCAACAATTACTAATCATAGTTTTGCTGTATTTTAGCTTAATTTCACTCCATATCGCAACAAAAAAGAAAAACTAAGAATCTTCGGAAAAATGGAACTTTTATAATGCAAACCTGTTCCCAAAGTCAAAAAAATTTCTCAGCTATGGCTTTTTAATTTTATTGAAGTAAATAAGCTGATTAGTAATCTATTTGTAGGTTTCTTTTGTTTAAAAATTAATCTTTCTTATTTGATGGACTTTAATAGAAAAATATTATACCGACTACATAAAATTACTGTATATTTTTGTTTTAAAATTCATTGAATAAAGACGATGTTTTTAAAATAAATTATCGATGAAATTGACAGAAAAATTTGAAAATGCTTTTATTCTTGGGTTAATCTCTTCTTGTACTGCATCTTCTAATACCGCTTAAAGCTACTTGATAAGCAGATAAAAACAAGACGGATAAGCACAAAAATTCTATGGATTATATATTGACCGTATTTATTTTCAAAAACATGATAAGAGAGATTCAATATTCATCTTGCTAACATAAATACCAGCATTCTGAAAAACAAAAATTGTTTCAAAATAAAAAAGAAAATGAAGAATAACAACTGGAAGGCAATTTTCGTCGAAGGTTTTTGTATTCTTTATTTTTCGAATGAGCCTTTTCGGAAGGCGGATATATATATTTCTAAAACTGATTATTTCCCTACTTTCCTCGACAGTATCCGATCTTTAAAAGGGAAGTATTTTCACTGCAAGTTTTTCCTCCCCGAGCGGTACTTTCAATTACAATGTTCGGAAAAAGGTTTTACAAACTTTGCCGCCATTTTGTTTTTGCTTCCCGGGAATCTTTCTTTTTATCTCTCTAAGCGCGGAGTGGTTAAACCGCCATAATTATTTTTTGTGTCTTTTACCCATAAAACCCTTTCTAACGACATCCGTTTGCGGTAAGAAAATGGTTTTTTGTTAACAAGTTGCCTGAAACATTCTAATCCCTTGGGAGTAGGGGAACAAAGAACGTTCTAAAAGTTCCAAAGCAAAGTTAAAGAGGTGGAGTTACTTTCTTAGATTTTTTTTTTTTAACAATAAAAGTGAGATTTTTTTATTTTCAATATTAGATTCGTTTGAAATTTCCTTTAATTAATTTAAATTAAAACATGTTGTGTGAAAGTTATTAGCAGCTACTTTTTTTCAAATTATCTAGAATTCTTTTGTTAGTAGTTAGGTGGTTCTTTCTTAGAACGATTTTGGCACTAGATTCAAGGATAAGAGAATAAATACCGAAGCCATTGTACAAGAGTTTAATTTTCCCATTAAACAGAAGAAATCGCTTCAGTGTAAAGATCTTTTTTCATGGATATCAAACAATCGGAAAATGAAGAGATAAAAGTTAAATTTATTTACCGAATGTAAACAAGATGTCCTGCTTTTTTTTATCTGCATTTAATAGTCTTTTGAAATAAGGTTTTTCCCCTCTCTTTATCTACATTCAGTAGTCATTAGATATTAATTTCATTTTCTGACTGATTAAACTTTTGTAGAAAATCCGTATTCTTCTTGTAGAAAAAAAAAAGTATTCTTACTCTTATCTGTTTGAACACTTTGTCTATACAATGTTCTTATTACTATGATCCATCACTGTATTTAGAAGGTTGACAAAGTATGTAACAAAGTATCTAATTTTTACCGGTCATATAAGATTTCTTAATAAAATAAAATTCTATTACTTCGTGTCTTTGTGCTTGACTTTTTATTGATTTGCAAACGTATTATATGAAGAGTAATAGATTAAAAAGTATTTTAAAAATAATTTTAATCTTCATTTGATACAGATGTTCTTATTTGAAATAAAAGTATTGAAAAATTTATAATTTATTGGAAATAACCTTACTTATTAAGATTAAGAAAACTTATTGTATTTATTGATTTATGACTTATTGAAAACAAGAAAATACCGAAAAATATAGGAAAATTAAAAAGAAAAAATTATAACTTCTATAGAAATAAGATAAAAACTTGTAAAGGAGAACTTGATGCTATACATAATTGAAACAGCACATTTATATCAAATTCATTATTAATCAAGTCTCATCATATCAAGTCTATTCACTATACTTACTAGATTTGGTTTGGTTGTCGCTCTACGGTCATTTTATTATTTACACTTAATCCAATTAAACTAGGACCTACAGTTTAATGTGGATTCGAACCACTGATAACATCTCTGTCACTGCCAGGATTCAAACCTGAAGCCTGTGGTACTTCACTGAAGGCTGGAACTTTTATGATACAAAACATATTCACGAGGTGAAAAAAATTTCTCGGCTATGTTTTTTTAATTTTTATAGAAGTAAAATAAGCTGAGTTATTATTTTATTTTTAACATCTTATAGGTTTTATTGCTTGAAATATTTATAATCTTTTATATTTAAAAAATTGTCACCACCAAGATGTACTTTAATATCCACTGGCTATATAAGAGTTACTGTATAATTATTTTTTGTTATTAAAATTCATTGCATGACGATTTTACATAATAAATTATCGATGAAATTGTCTAGAAAGAAATTTGAAAACAATTCTTGGGTTGAGCTCTATCTTCGACTGTATTGCTCTTCTAATACCCGCGTAAAAGCTACGTCGATAAGCAGACAGAATTATATGGTTTATATATTGGCCGCAATTATTTTCGAAAACATGATAAAGAAATTCAATATTCATCTTGTAACATAAATGCGTAGCATTACTGAATGGAAAGAAATCAAAAATGTTGTTCCAAAATAAAGATTGAAAGATAGAAGAAAGATAAAACAACTGAGCAGGTTTTTCGTCGAGAAGGTTTTCGTATTCTTTGTACACTTTTTCGAGAGATGAGCCTATTCGAGAAGAAGGCGGATATGCTGTCATATTTCTAAAGACTGATTATTTCCCTACATTCCTCAAAACAATTATCCGATCTTTAAGGGAAGTATTTTCACCGAAGTTTTCCTTCCCGAGAGGTACTTTCAATTTACAATGTTCGAAAAGGTTTTATAAACTTTGCCGCCATTTTGTTTTTATTCCGGTCTTTCAGCACACTATCTCTCAAAGGCGGAGTGGTTAAACGCCATAATTATTTTTTGTGTCTTCTACCCATAAAACCGGCCTAACGCAGAAGCATCCGTTTGCAGTAAGAAAATGGTTTGTTAACAAAGTTGCCTGAAACATTCCTAATCCATGGGAGTAGGGGAACAAAAGAATGTTCTAGGTTCCAACAAAGTTAAAGAGGGTGGGAGTTGCTTTCTTAGATTTTTAACAATAAGGTGCGTTTTTTATTTTCAATATTAGATTCGTTTGAAATTCCTTTAATTAATTTAAATTAAAACGTGTTGTGTGAAAGTTATTAGCAGCTGCTTTTTGTTTCAGTCATCTAGAATTCTTTGTTAGTAGTTAAGGTGGTTCTTTCCAGAACGATTTTGGCCTAAGATTCAGGATAGAGAATAAATGCCAAAAAGCCATTCGTACAAGAGTTTAATTTTCCCATTAAACAAAAAGAAATCGCTTTAGTGTAAAGATCTTTTTCATGGATATCGAACAAATCGGAAATGAGATAAAGTTAGATTTATTTACCGAATATAAACAAGATTTCCTGTACTTTATCTGCATTTTAATAATGATCTTTGAAGCCAGGTTTTTCCCTCTCTTTATCTACATTCAGTAGCCATTAGATATTAATTTCATTTTCTGACTGATTAAACTTTTGTAGAAAATCCGATTCTTGTAGGAAAAAAAGTATTCTTATATTATCTGTGAACACTTTGTCTATATCAATATATTCTTATTACTATGATCCATCACTGTATTTAGAAGGTTGACAAGTATGTAACAAAGTATCTCATTTATCATCATATAAGATCTCTTAATAAGAAATAAAATTCAATACTTCATTGTCTTTGTGCTTGACTTTTTATTGATTTGCAAACCTATTATATGAAGGTAATAGATTAAAAGTATTTTAAGAAATAATTTTAATCTTCATTTGATACACAGATGTTCTTTATTTGAAATAAAAGCATTGAAAAATTTATAATTTATTGGAAATAACCTAGCAATACGTA
>BPLR01013831.1:0-122963 GCA_021605095.1 Caerostris extrusa
AATAATAAAGCAGAATTATACAAATTAATAAAAATTATGTGCATGAAATATAATAAAATATATGCATAAATATATTTTTTCTTTATGAAAAAACATATTCTTCTTTTAAGCATTTTTATTCTCAAAAGTTTGTTTGTGTTTACTTTTTCCCATACATGCATTTTTGGAGAATTACTTCTAGTTGCAACAGCCAGGACAAGCATTCAGTGAGAACAGAAATCTTTACTCGGAAAAGATGGATTTTTTTTTTGAAGATTCAAAACTTATTTCATTAGAAAAATAATGAAGAAAAAAATTAATAAAGTACAAAATATTGTATCAGAACAATAAACTTTATCTAAAAAAGAATGGCAGAATGTTGTATCAAAATAGTAAATTTTATTCAGAAAAAAGAATAGAATATTCTACAGGAAGAGTATTCAGAAAAAAGCAATCGATCTGAACATCTTTTTTAGAATTATCAACTTCCTCAAATTCCAAAATTCGCAATCAAGAATTACGCGAGATAAAAAGAGACCAATAGAGTTAAGGAACACAAAATGTGGAATGAGAAAGTTAATAGCTAGTATTTTCAACTTAGAAAAAGGAGAAAGTGAACAGTTTTCATGAATGTGAACAAAGTAGTTGATGCACTCAAAAAAAATTTTCGTACTCGGCAATCTTAAAGCGTTCTAGATCCCGCCTAGATGCTGTTCCTCGATGAATATCACCTTCGTTCTTGCTGTACTTTTCCTGATTATAATACTTTATACTCAAATAGTCATAGAGTAATATTTTACAGTCAGATGCGATCCATACATTACCAATTCAATAATCGATATATTGTTTTTACTTCTCCTGCAGTATCAAAATATTTAATTCCCTATATTTCCCAATAAATTGTTGAACTGGATACAAAACTTTCCAAAATAATGCATGGCATTTAGAAAAATTAACATTTGACAAAAAAATAAAAGTAATGTTTTTTATGCTATTTCACACAACCTAAAAAAATCAGAAACATTTTTGTTCAAAATGCTAATTAATATGTGCAATTTTTCTCCATTAATTGCAATGTTTGTAACGTTAAGAGCATAAAAAAAAAATCATGCGAAAGAATTGAAACTACTGTTTGTGAAACAACGCTTTTTACTAAGCACCGCCGGCGAATTGAATTTTCGATTCTAAAAAGAATTTCAAAATTTCTCGGGAAAATTATTGACCTCGCAGCTTTGGCCACTGAGCATCTAAGACACTTAGTAGGGAATTTCAATGCAACCAGTATTTTTAATAATTTCATATTAACATATTTTTTTATTCTGAGAAATTTCTGTCCCCAAAGATATTTTAATGTATTAATCACTATATTGTTAATATATAGTTATGTTTTATATATATTATCACTTAATTGTTAATATTTTCGGCAAATGCAAGTTTTTCTTAAAAAGAAAACCTAATTTATGAATAATAAGAATAAAATACATCACATTATGGCTACTTTATAATATAAAATAATTTACATTATTTAATTTTTTAAAAGCATTTTTGCAGTTAAATCAAAACTATTGTAAAAAAATTGAATGAAATTATAATATTACAAGTTTTAATAAAATGTGTAAATATAACGGATATGCATAGTTAAGTTATCAATTTTTTCAGTGCACTTTAATAATTTATAATTAAAAATTTGTTCATTAAAAATTTAATTAATGAAAAATATTTGTTTAGGAAAAAAAAATTTATTAATTTAAGTTCATAATTTTTTACGAGCAATTATTCTCACGATCAAGCTAAATTAAAATGTATTTAAAAACTAAATTGTCGAAATTTTAAAGAAAAGAAATTAAAATATTTCAATTAAAAACATTGTACATATGATGCGTGTCTGTTTATACATATGATGTATTACATACAAATATCTATGAACCAACACCTTTAATAACTTCATTACCATGCGAAATCAATCAAAATGAACGTTTAGAGATTTCACATTATAATGGATTTCACATTTTCAGGAGGAATCGAAGTAGTTGATGGCGCCCTTTTAGAGGAATTAGCTATTCACCAACTTCCACTTTCCATGTCAAAAATATCAGACATGTCTGATTTATTATTTTGTTTACCGGCAAAATTTAAACACAGATCTTTCAAATCGAAAAACAACCATCAGCCAGCTTGACTGAGACAAAGCTACGACTAAAAGATCTCAATAACTTCATTGTAAATCCTCTTGGATGTTTTAAATACATTTGCAAAACATTCTCTTTAAGGACACTATATCAACGCAAAATCTTAATGAAGATCTAAAATGCCTCGAACAAGATTTTTCTTAACTGCAGAAAATGCAGTTTTGAGCAGTCTAGCTCCTTTTCTTACTTTTAAAGTAAGAATACTCCGATTCATATCTTTTTCAGGATTTTGGGGATCAACTTGTCTACCTTTTAAAATGACTGCTAATTCATTTTCTGATAGTTTGTTGACTAGTTTTGACGCTACATACAGTAAATTAT
Organism: Caerostris extrusa; assembly: GCA_021605095.1. Taxonomy (NCBI): domain Eukaryota; kingdom Metazoa; phylum Arthropoda; class Arachnida; order Araneae; family Araneidae; genus Caerostris; species Caerostris extrusa. The sequence goes on from BPLR01013831.1 coordinate 2,490, forward strand.
AAAAGTTGAATTCAATAAAACAATACCGATATTTAAAAAATTAGAAATTTTTTAATGTATGTAGACTAGAAGTATGTAAAGATGCGTACTAGAAGTAGTTGCGAAAAAAAAAAAAAAAAAAAAAGAACCTAATTTTTGTTGGCTTTCTAAGAAATAATTGAAAGAAAATTAAACTAAAAGAACTATATCCCCCCTCCAGCCTATAAACGAAATGTGTACACAGAGATCAAACTTAGGGGGATTCTACCATAGTGATCCCTTTTTGGTGTCAAATTGGTGGGCGCCAAACGATGATAATTAATTCAACCTGGTCAGATATTTTATTTTTAACCTTTTTATGTCTGATCCCAAGATCATTTTTATGACATTCACATACGGCCATTTCTTATTTCGATCTTGTTAAAGAAAGTACTTTTTTTTGCGTGCAATTTTTCATTGTTACCTAGTGAATTTTTCATTGTTATATTTTCAGTATTCTCATAGTAGTTCTTATCGTAAGTAATATTTTTTTTTTAATATTTAATTGCTTTTAATTCTTATTAGCTAAATCTCATTTCTAATAATCACCATTTCGAATCCTTTCAAATCTGCAGCTGAAGACTATTTATTTCTAATTCTTGTTATAATTCTTTATATCCTACATGTTACAAAAACTTTTCATGTGTTATTTGTGTATTTAATTACTACAATGCATGCTGCTCTTATTAATTTTGTTATTTCGTGCCCGCGATCTTTGTATATTACAAGAAATAATTTCACATCTACATTGAAGCATCCTGTAATTTTTTAAAAATTATTTTATGGTTCGAATCGTATTTGAAATTTTTTAATTTCTTTTTTTTTTTTTTCAGAGAATAATGAGAGAAAAAAAGAAAATTCACTTTAAAACAAAACATTTGATTTGATTTTTATGAAAAGAAAATATATGAAACTGATTAAGGTGTATTAAATGATCATGCAGATCACGGGATGTTGTTGTTGTCGTATCTCTCATGGAAGGAGCGAAGACGGGTGCAGCTTCTGTTCTGATGGAGCACTCGTAGGAGGAAATTTGACTTCTGCTCCGCCGGGACTCGAACCCGAAACCTGTGGCAATTGAGCGCCAGACACTCGGCCATTCAGGCCCAGATACCGGGATGTACCTATAAAAAATAAAAACTGCAATAGCAGTAATGATACAACATCAAATTATTTTATTATTGCGAAAACAAATGTCAGTACCTAGTAGGAAACCATTCCTAGTAATTTGCATGATATTACAGCCTATATGAATAAAGTTATGAATTCAGACGAAAAATTGGAAGAGTTATGGAATCTAAAGCAAATTTCAATGGAATGCAAGCAATCATTTCAAAAGTATATCAAGTACTCTACGTGCTTCCCACAGCTTGAATTTGGCGAATAAGAGATGTTCGAAAAGTGAAAGGTATTGAAAAAGCATTATACTTAATTGACAAAAATTATACATTTTTTACACTCCAGACAGACAAAACGTATCGACATATTTTTTCTTGCTTTTAAATTTACTTTACTTTTATCTTTACAACGATACATATTTTTTTCAGGATTTTCTGGGTGTTTACAATTACAATCATTTAGTGGCACTAGAAATTGGCTCAGGAATAGTAAATAACCTTCTTTTCTACCTTTTAAAATGACCAATAATTCATTTTTTGTGAGTTTGATGAATAGTTACGATGCTGCATATACTAAATAAAATATCCAAATGAAAGCATTGATTCGTAATAATGGCTAAATAATGTTTGTACATTGAAGCATAATCTAAAGCAAACACAAAATGAATGCTTTGAAAATTTTCTAATTAAAAATTACAATTCATTGATCCTTGTTTGTTTCAAAGCGTAACGTAACGTTCCTAATATGTGCATCATAGACTTGGTCACAGTATCTGATATACAGGAAATTTCATAAAGCAGCTGATGTCGAAATTGAAAGTTGTTAGTTAGTCCTCCACTAATTATCTAGAAAAAAATCTTTCGAATTCTATAGGAAAGATGCCAATCCTAGATCAAAGCCAACCTTTTAAATGACGATATTAAACTAGGACAATAGACAAATGCACACTAAGAAATTTCGTATGAAGAACTGCATACTAGCCACTACTCCAATTATTAAAGAGCTTTTAAAATATAATGTACAGGAAGCAGAAGATTCACTTCCTTCAAAGAAGCAATTATGAATCTTATGATGAGGGTTAGATAGAATTGAGCTTATAATGTAGAGATTTATTACGCACGTTAGAGTATCGTACAAAAAGAAGGCCACGTCAAGTGTTCTTAGATACATCGCTGGTTTTTCTAATTAAATCTTGTTCAAATATCTTGGAATCATACAGTGATGCTGAATGTGGTGGCTAGGATACGAATGGATTCCCTATACGGGAGATGTGATAAAATTTTTATTTCTTTTCTTAACAAAAAAGTATTGGAGTATATTACTAAAATAATAATATTAAGAAATAAAAAAAATATATATATCAAGTTACGTTTTTCACTTTTCAATTCCTGTTACTAATGGGTGGTTCGATACATCTTTAGAGTTGGCATTATTGGAAAAATCTTTCAAAAGATAGTAGCGCACTAGTGAAAATTTCCTTACGGTGGCGCTATCTATCATCCTAGTGTGTTAAAGGAATAAAATATTGTTAGCGGAAATGTTTTTTTATTTAACACTTTTACAAAAATATTTATTAAGCTTTTAAAGATAAAATTTTCAAATAAATTAAATTCAAAATTATATTAATGTTGGCCATTTATAAATTATTCATCAACGTACATATTTTTTTCTAGCAATTGCCTCCCAACTAATATATATTTGATTTCTCAGACTGTAATTATTTTCTTGTGAAAGTATAAACTTTAAAATAATCATATATAATCCATATATTTCTAATAAAATTTTCAAATAGATGTATTCTGTGCTTCTTTTGTGACTTTGATGGATTGAAGATGCTTAATATGGATTGTATTTTTATTCCCTACCCAAGAATATTGCGTAATTTTTTAAACTTAAAAATAATAAAATTTTCAAAAAAATATCATTTTCTAAACAATATATATCTGTTTCACAATTCTCATATTTTTTTATGGTATGTAATAATTGCTATTTTTTCAAGAACTGATTTTTATCTATCTGGATTTCTGAAATAGAAATAGCTTATGGTAAAAATGCTTCCAAAATACTGCTTTGCCTAAAACTTGCATTTTTTCTTACTCGTTTGAAATTTGTATAGCATTCGATGATTATAAATTTAATTGAATCCTTTATTTCCATAGTATATAAATTTAAAATAATTCGTATTTAAAATTTAATGTAAAGATAACATGCTAAAAATATAAATCAGAATAAACAAAAAGAAAAAAATGAAACAAAAAATTTAGAAAACAATTTAATGTTCTCTCTATTAAAGAATTAAATAATCATATTCTTTTTCAAGAAAACTATTTAAAATCAACACAATTTTTCTAATGAAAATTCCTAATTGAAGAATTCTAAAAATCAAAATTGCACAAAGGATAAAGAAAAAATTACCTACCTTTAAAAATAATACAAAATGCGTTCAGCAAATATATATAATATTAAAATGATAAATAAATTTTAAAAACTCCACTCTAATTGCGTTTCCTTTTAATTTAATGTGTACATAAATGACTTTAACTAGATTACTGTATACATATTATAATGAGATTCTTATCATTTGAGGTTCCTAAACTTATTTATCCTCTTTTTGAAAAAAAAAAAAAAAAAAAAATTATTCTGCACTCCCCCTCCCTGAAAATCCACCTTCTTTAAGCGGACAAATAAATAGATAAAATTACAAAACAATGCTTCATTTTATGTATCTATATATCCACCTACGCTTTAAAATATTATAAATAAAGTTGTTATAAATAAGATACCTTTAAACTCGAAATTTAAAAGTAATTTTTTTAAAATCAACCCTAGAAACATTCGCATTACATACACACAGAAAATAAAGATAATATGAAATAAAAAAAAAAAAAAATTTCAAATAACATTCAAATGATCCTAATGAAAAGGATGTTCGTTAAATGAGAAGGAATATCAATGGAAACATATATGACTGCGTAACAACTCAAATTATCAATAAGTTCGGATGAAGCTTCCTTTCAATTCTCAACTAATAGTACCCTGGACATAGTAAGAGCCAACTCATTCAATCAATGGTTTAAATAGTTAGCCCAATCCAATTGAATTCGAGTTGGCTTCTGCTTCTCACCACCCACCGTGACAACCGGTCAATATTTAAGCACAGAACTATACCGCGAAATCTAAACATAAAAACATTGATGATGAAATTAATTCAATTGTCTAATCACCTTTTGTAATAAATCTGGCAAGACACATTTCAAACTGTCCATCTTAAATGACTCGTGAGAAGATGAAATAAAAACTCGGCGCAGAAGAAAAAATGTGCAGCACACCAGATATTCACTTTTAAGACGCAGCTATAATTCTAAAAAGAGAAATCAAGTAAGATATTAGGGAGGAAGAAATTCTCTAAAGGTTAAGCCCCGAAGACAGTTCTTATATCAAATTAACAAAAAAATTCACCAAGGAACTCACTCCAATTCCTTCATTCTAACGGTATGAAACATGCAAATGCAAATAATGCGTAATACTATCACTGTTGGTTCGGCTATTTCTTCCTTTCAGCCGCACTGTTCCTTTGCTTCTTCCCCACTCTTAGACTTATTTTAGGTAACTTCTTTCTTTTTCATTCCCACTAAGACATTTGCTATTATTAGATATGTTATTATCTAATTTTCACAATCAACTGTTTAACTTTAAGACTGATGGCCTATCCGATGAAACATAACAGTTGGGCTGAAAAGTTCCTAGGCTGATACATAGATGGCGCTACTAGTATTAAATCCATATGATTTTTAGTTAGCCCTAACCTTCAAAAGACACGTGTATAAAATTGGATAACTGCTGCACTATTAGTATGCGAGTTATAGCATTTTTAGTGAAACAACTTTTGTTAGTTTGAAAAAATGGATAAAAAGGAATTTCGTGTGTTAATAAAGCATTGCTTTTTGGCGAAAAAAAATACTATTGAAGCCAAGGCTTGGCTTGATAAACATTATTCGGACTTTGCACCAGGAAAATCAACCGTAGAGAAGTGGTTTGCTAAATTTAAACGATGCATGCAGTGGATTTAATACTAGTAGCGCCATCTATCAGCCCACCTGTTATAATAATAATAAGAATATAGTGTCGCATGGAGAATCCACGAAACAAGGGAATTCCCCGCTTTCTGGAAGACTCTGGCTTGTAAGCGGAATTCCAACTTTTTATTTTGTAAGTACTTATTCACGAACCAGAAAGCGGGGAAGTCCTTAGCATTGGGATTAATGTGCGAAACTATTTCTATTACTATTACTACCAGATGCAATATATTTTTCACACGAATGAATACGTTCAAAGTCTTGATACGCCTTTTTTTTTTTAATTTATCACTTTAATAACTTAAATTTATTAAATACAGAATTATTAAATTTTACTTTATTTTGTAAAAATAAATGTCGGACCTTTCCTGTACTCATACTATAGCCCATTTGCCCGTCTTTCCACCCTATTGTTACCCGCTGGTTTCTGGCCTCTTTGCAGAGCGAACACATAAGGGATATTTTAAGCCAAATCTATTCAGTTTAGCTTTCGATGGTTTGGTTTTAGTTCAAAAATGCAAAAACTGTTGTCCGATTTGGTGAATAAAATTTATCAGTAGGCTTGGTACTCCTTAAATGGACAAAGCCTTTGGAATCTCTCCAATAATTTGATATATCTCCCCCCCGAGCTGCTTCATTTCTTAATTAGCACTAACATCGGATGATATCCAGTCTAAAACTATTTGTCTTCAGCTTACTTGGCTAATGTGTCCTACAATTTATTTTCTTTAAAGCCGACAAGACCCGGAGTTCAGAAAATTCGCGGATGAAATGTTGTTTAAAATTTTTCCAACTTTGATGACGCAGATGATTCTGTTCACAGATGCGTCCAAGTTTAGCAAGCAAAGCGATAGCAGACTGTGTTTGATTTGGAGAGAACCCATTATCATTCTAAACATCCATGAAAGATATTCATATGGAAAAGGCAGTATCTAAGTGTGAGGTGATATTTCGTTCGGCGAACAGCACAGGCTTCCATGCAAAACCGTAACATCACACGGAAAGAGATGGCATCCGCTTATGTGTGCGAGAGAATTGACATCCTTAAAGCTTAGTGTGAGAGAAATGACATCGTTAAAACTTATGTGAGGCTTTATGAAGATGCAATAGATAATAATTACATTTCACAAGCCGATAATGCTAGACAATGCTACAATAAGTATTCAAACTGAAACATTTTAGTGCATAAAAATAGCTAAATAATATTTGAAAAAATTCGATTGATGCAGACTTTTTATCTTTTAACTGTGATATTGACAGCAGTTAAGACTAATGAACATTCAATTTATTTTTCAACATTTTACAGCAAAAAACATTTTTAAAAATTAAAGTTTTTAAAAACAGTTATCTTAAAACTTGTCTGAATTTTTAACCCAATACAATTTTTAAACTATATAAAAATTTATGTTTTTTTAAGGTTTTAAATTTTTGCATTTTTTAAATAGTTAAATAAACACACACATCTAGATGGAATACACACATAACAGAAGGGATATACAGGTATAAACTACATCTGCATGCATATACAGATGGTATATACAGAAATATAACAGAGGAAATATACGTTACAATAACAAAATAACACAGATATAATATTCATGGGAATATCCATATAAAACAGAAGGGGATACAGTGATATAACAGATGGGATATACATATAGTAATAGATTATATATACATTTATAAATTGATTTTATATACAGATATAATATATATGGGGGTATGCATACAAAACAGAGGTGACATACAGTGATATAGCCGAGAGGATATGCATATGATAGAGTGGATGTACACAGAGCGGATATGCAGATATAATATACATGTATATAAAATGGAGAAAATATATTATAGTATAACAAGGAAAATATACATTTACAAATACACACTTATGCATACAAAAAAATATTATATTGCGCTTTTTCTTTGTTTCTTGAAAAGCAACTCCATTTTTTTGGTAGAATTTATTTAGACATCATTATCAATTTGTCATCATTTTCAAATTTAAATAAAAAATTTAGCTAAAGTTTGAGTAAGTTCAATACACTTAGATTCCCGGTTTAGAATTGTCATGTTTTATAATTATGGGGGGTACTTTCCCGTTTTATAAGAGAGGGTGAAAATTATTGTGGAAATAATCCAATAATATTGTGGAAATAATTTTTTCCCTTGAAATAAAAGCTATCAAAATTCAAAAATCTGGTCCCTATATAAATGTTATCTTTGTTGAGAGTTTTATAATCAGGTTCTTCGACTCTGACCACTGATTTATATCAAAATCTACAAACCAGTATCGTACTGAAATTGCCAGAGGATTATAATTGAGCTGTGAATGTTTTCAAATATATGGAATTAAATTATTTTTAAAAGACCAGAAAATTATGAAGAGCAATCATAATTTTCTAATGATAAAATTAATGCTTTCAGAAAAAATAACAGCTCTAAAAAAATGCAGTACTGCTTCCCTATTATTTTTCAGTTCAGACTAAGTGTATAGGATACTAATTATGTTCAATTATTTTGCCTTTAATCAGTTACAAAATCCTCAGGAAAACCTAGAGCACCCAAACAACGATGAGCCATGGATCCTTCGAAATTATCAAGATGGCACTAAAAGCTCAATCTTTGTCACTGTAGTGACAATGAAAGCATGACTTCACGCTTAACTGAAAGCAGACTTAATATATCCGAAGGATATTTGTGTTCACGATGCAGAATTCTTTCATTCAAACAATTAATTTGGAATCAAAAAAATTAAATTAAAAATTATGTTGGCTAACTTTTTATCAAATAGCACACAAAACGAATATACAAATACTACAGTTGTTTTCGAATACCAGGACCAGTGGTTAATCGCCACTTTAACAGTAGATATGTTGTAGATTTGGCATTACGCAATATGCACCATGAAGCCCTGCTGTAAGTTGTGCCACTGCAATTTGGACGAACATCCCTAAAAGTGGCATCGCTTGTCAGGTTTCAAACATGGCTATCCCAGTTCGGAAAACTGAAAGCGCTATAAATTAGCACTCGGATGATATAAATTAGCACACAAATATATAGTACATGTTAAAATTTATGAGAAAATCTTCTCAAAGGAGATACATTAACAATAAAACTTGAAAACTCAAGAATTATCATGCAGTCGGGACAAATTATTAATTGCAAGAAATTAAATTTATTGTAAGCAGACGCAGCTGTCTCTAGATTATGATAAACTAAATAGCCAAGAGTACATTGGAATTTTTTTTTCCTATTGTATAAATATATACGTGTATAATGGAACAAAGTCAAAAAACAAACATTTAGTAAAACAAAATTAGAATTTACTTATAAAATGTGTTAGATTTTCTAATAATTCTTTGTAAAATAATATAACTTGACACAATTATTAAACTAAAGTAGCAATTAAGTTTTGGACTGAAAATTTTACTTAAAAAAAAAAAAGTTTTCGGTTATTATAACAGTGTGTACGATTTCAATGTTATATATTATCAATTACACTTGATTAATTTTGTTTTTCTTTATGCAATTTGATATTTAAAAAAATCATAAGACAGTTATTGATGAAAGCATAATTTTAGAAAATATATTTTTGCAAAATGTATAAGTCTTAAAAAAAGTGAACATTTATCTTCATTAATTTATATTTATTATGAACTAAATTTTCTTTTGTTTATCGCAAAGAAAAATATTTGTTGGTAGCAGTTATATATATATTATTTCAATATGATTATGTATAACAGAAAAAAAAAGTGCAATAAAAACTTTAAAAATCACAAGTATCAAGATAAGGAGGAAAGTTCTCAACTGTACCATCAATATTGATATTTTGCCTCCCCAGCGTTTCAAGCACCGAAGAAATTTCAAATCGCATGGAATGCACGTAAATTTTGTCAATACTCCGAGTCCTCTCCAACAACAACCGCAAGCCGCTTCTTGAGATCGAGCAGTGCAAAATAAAAAGTTGTTTCAGCTGCGACAGAGTGTCTCCCTCCATAACAGTTTGGAGCAATTCGTCATTTAAGCATTCGGCATTGTGAAGAGACAACCACTTGAGGTTCGGGCATTTTGGCAATAGGAATAGTACACTTCGGTCGACATCGATGATACTCAGACTCGTCAGACAAAGAAGTTCGGGGGAGGTTTCCTTCGACTCGAAAGAAATGTTTCTTCCATCAATAGCCAATGTTTCTAAATTTTTACAGTATCGGCATACCATATTGATCGGAAAATTATCGATTCCGATAACTGCAAGATATTTGAGCTGATGGCCAATTTTTTTCAGCAGGAACTGAAAAGTAGGTAAAATATCACCTTCGCAATGACTGAAGTAGAGGATTAAATAGGTGAGATTTTGAAGATTTCGCAAAGGTATAATGCCTTCTATGTAACTCACGTGAAATATTAATTTTTTTAAGTATGGGCATGATAACACTGCTCTGAGTATAGCTTGCTCATAACTGCTCGGAAGAAATGCCTTGTTAGTATCATGATAATTTAAAATTCTCCAAAAACATCTTCTTAATTCGTACACGGGAGAATAGCCTAACGATGTATGAATGTAATTTATAGCCAATAAAGAATCTACTAAACCGACGGATAAAATTCTGCGGCAATTCATCAGAATGCTTGCAACAGTTTTGTACTTAAAGAAAGAAAAGAGAACATTTAAACCGAGCATAGCCAAACTAATATTGTTTATGCAGATGGAAAAATTCTCAAGTGTTTGCATGGAACTTGCTAATGTTCGGAATTTTGTATCTTGTTCTAAAGAATAATTTTGTTCAAAACTTTTACAGCAATGGAGTTTCAAACTTCGCAGTTTATAGTTTCTTAGCAAATTTAAATCAAAAGGAAACTGGATGTGGAGATCTTTTAATTTAGAGCAGCCTTGAAACAACGTCTCTAAGTCCCTCGTCTTGTTGAATGTGTGACATTCCAAATGAAGACATCTTAGAGTCTGACCAGAATCTTTAGTAAACATTTGGAAAAGCATTAAATTATCGTCTCTACGAATAGTATGCTTTATGTCAAGACTTATCACTAAACCACACGTCAAAAGCAGACGTGAATTTTCGAATGTCAGTGTCTGTTGAGAGAATGAATGTTTCATCAGGTCAGAGGCGATACTTCTTGGTAATCGAGAAACAGGATTTTCATCTGCTTTATTCCACACACCCTCCGTTAAGTATCGTGACACCTCTCGAATGCAAATTTTGTACAGCGTTGGCGGATTCATCCTTAATGTTCATTCATCTAAAAATAAAAACAAAATTAGTAAATATATATTGCATCACTATCCTATATAGGCTTGAAGTGACAACAGACTAAGAGGGGTAATAGTAAGCTAAGAGGAACACAACTGCCATGAAACATAGTACCACAAAAAGCGTTTGGTCGATGAAAATCACGGAACTACTTATGCAGGGTGTAATCGGTACAGTGTAGTAGAAAATGTGGTTCATGCATGATGGTGCCCGAATACATTTTTTCTCATCATGGTACGTAACCACCTTCACACTACAAATCTCGAGAGATGAATTAGATGCACTGAATCTGGTTAAGTTCGCCGAACTGCAATCCCTTGGTCTTGTTTTGCGGACACCTTAAATGGCTAGTTCATTAGATGCTTGTGGTGCACGAATCCTCGTCGCTGCAACAGACATCACCCGTGCACCCGATATCATTGAATGCATCCGATAATAGGTCAAAGTCACAATTTCGAATTACTTTTGTAATCACTTCCCTTCGATCTCTTTCTGTACAACACGCTGTGTTGCAATCGCGCTGTGAATGAAATGTTTTCTACTTTTTTACCGAATTCTTTTGAAGTCATACTCTGCATAAGTATTTTTGCAATTTTCACTAACTAAACATGGTTTACGATACGTTGTTCTATGAAATAAAAATTTTCTTCTTGATACCTATACTATCTATCACCCTTCTGAGTTTGTCGCAATTACAAAGAAATATTCTGTATATTCACTAAAAATTTTTGTATTAATAAAAGTTTAATTCATCAAAACGATAGGAAATTAATTATTAGAAAGATTGGATAATTCACTAAAATGTCGTATAAAATTTCCTGCAATTCTTCCTATTACAGATTTCTACTTCCCCATTACTTCTTGTCAACAGTACTCACGAAAATAAATTAATTTCCCCTTTAAGTTACTGCTATCTCGCAAGATAATTAAAAAATGTGCTCATTTTTAAAACCTATCTACAATATTAAAATCCGAAAAAGTTTCTATCCACACTGGTGTTCAAAATGAAAAGAATTCACATACCCCGTCGAATTTCATAAAAAGAACTGAATGAAATGCAAAGGTACTACAAAACAAAGATGCAAACCTTGCATGTCGAATACGAAAGTGTACATGTGTGTGTGGGCAGAGATAGTAGAAAAAACAGGCTTTATAAGCACGTGTGGCAAATTTGCATCTCTTTCGCTAGCACACCTTGCCGATTTTTTTTTTTCCCCGCAATTGGTTAAATTTAAGTTCAAACAGTAATGAGCAACCACCAACGTTTAGGTGATGGAATGAGGTGGCGGATCGTAGAGAGCCTAGAAGCAGGCCAGTCTCGAGTCCAGATTTGCAGAAACTCCAATGTATCACCCAGAGTCGTGTCCAACTTTTCCCATAGCTTTAGGATATCGAATCCATCGAGAGAAAACTTGGGTTACGAGTGAAGAGCCACGATAATCAAATATAATCGCTATTTGTGCATTACAGCGAGGCGTAACAGACATACTACAGCTTTCACATGATGTCTATGTGACCACAGGAAGGCTACTATTTCCAGAAGGCTTCATAAAAGAGGGCAAGAGGACCCGCTCAATTCTGCGAACAGGAGAGATCGTTTAGTATGACGCAGAGATCATAGATATTGGAAAACCGATCAATGAGCGGCAGTTTTCTTCACTGATTCACGACGCAATTTGATATGGAGAGGAGCAGAGACCCGCTACCTGCCAACCAATATCCAAGAAATCAATCATTATGGTAGCGGAAGTTCGATGGAGGAGTGTACGACATGCTGCCTGCCCAGACCAGTGTGAGGTCTCGAAGTCCTATATTCGCCTTTTCAGGGGTGCAATTGGCTTTGATTTCATTTTAATAGGCAATGCACGGTCACAGAGTTAATCTGATCGACGAGTTTCTGGAAAGTGAAAATATGCAGCCGATTAATTGACTAGCGAGATCTCAACCCTATAGAGTACGTTTGGAAGGCTTTGGGAGGGTAACTCACAATCCTCCTCCGAGGCTTAAAAAAGCATTGCTGAAAGGTTGAACCAATTGCCAAAGCCAAACCAATTTCTATTCATAATAAACTGCCTTATTTCCAGTATGAAATCACGCTGAGTGGACTGTATAACTGTAAGAGAGGAACATAACATACATTAACACATTTTTTTTTTTTTTTTTTTTCCGACTCTGTAACCACTATTTCACATCTTTCGCCTCCGAAGATTATAATAAACGTGCACGATCGTACGTAATAACTGTTAAATGGTTACTTTTTTTTTTGTATTATATCAACCTATGTTCAAACCTAAGTTCGTTAAAATCTGTCCAGTGGTTCTGGAGATAATCTGAAAATTCCCTTAATTTTGAATATCATTATGTATATTTGCGGCTGTATCCATTATATCGACCCAAACGAGTTAGGAGTCGCAGAGCAAACAGATACATTTGACGATCCTAAGAAAATGGATCGCTCATTAAGAATTTTGCAACTCATCAAGTTTCGAAATATTTATTAAAATAAAAAATAGTTCATTAATACAATAAATTGGTTTTTCCAAGTTCTAAGCCAAAGATTTCTCTTTTCCCTCTAAACAAAAAGTTGAAGAAGCCAGATAGAAAAATGATCTTTTTTAAAAACTGTGACATCTAGTGCGTTTATCGACCGATTTGTTCAATTCTTTTATCATTTAACCATTTTACTCAGCATTAGAGCACTCCGGTTTCTAAGAATATGGGTATTTTTCTCTCTCTTCTGCTGCGTTTCATTTATGTATATACTACGAACAACCCTACAAAGGTAATCATTGTCTGCCTGGTGGACTATTAAGGATAACTGCCCGCATGAGTGTGAAAACTGAACACACGTTATCACATTCGGTATCCAGTTTTTTTCAATTATGAAATAACTAATATTCATTTTAACACTTAAAAAAATTATTTTCATGAACGGAAAATTAAACATTTTAAAACCTCGCATCTAGAACGCTTATGCATAGGTTCGTTTCGTTTTTACAGCTTAAAAGTACAAACATTCAGCTCCTGTTTTTAAGTGACTTTTTCTTTGTGGTGTACATAAAAAAATTCCATCAAATGCATATTAAGAAAAAAAAATTATTTACAAAATGTAATTCAAAAAGATAACGACAGATGGTCGTCAAAATAATATGCAAAAAAAAAAAAATTCACCAGATGTCCCACCCGATATACCATCCCACTGCCACGAATGTTATTAGATGCGAGGTAGTGCTACATCGCGAGGTTTTGATTTACATATTTCGTATGTAGGACTTTTTTTTTATGCCGTGTCTATTTACGGCCTAAAAATTTTTTTTAAATGTGTTGCAAACAATATATTTTATAGCTAGTTATAAAGTTTCCAAGATATTTCTTTTTATGCGATCCCTACACTCGCACAAAAACTGATTATAAAGGATTAAAAGGATCCTCCTATAAAGGAATTGTGAGTTGTTTTTATGTGAATTTTTAAAGCAACGGATAATTTTCGGTCTTTAAATTGAAGCTTAAGCGAAACGTACGAAATCTTAAAAATCATTTTCTGTCGGAAGGAACCACAAATTGAAAGTTTATTTTCGTGTTGTTTACAGTACGAAGATTTATGTTACCGTTCCGTTTATCAATATCTACATCTCAATTATGTCATATACAAATTTTGAGTTTTCATAAATTACAAAATTTCATTGCTTTATATTCACAAATTAGATCGATGTTTCAAATTTTATTCTTCGCCTTTCAGATACAGTGAGTGTAAAAAGTATTCGTACAGTACGACAATTGATTTAAAAGAGATCCATTCATAAAAATTATAAACATAAATTCCATTTTAATTAATTATAAATATATAATAGAACATATTTTCACTAGTTTCATGTGAAATTGACACAAAAATAATTTTATACATGAATAAATATTTACAAAACTGAAACAATCAAACATCTTGTGGTGTAAAAAGTATTCGTACATCAGGCATATATTGGGCCAATACAATCATAATATTTTAGCTAATACCTTGTAGGGTATCCTTTAGCTCGAATAACTGCCTTGAGTCTCTTTGGCATCGATTCCACCAATTTTGCTGTTATTGAGCTAGATATGGCGTCCCATTCTTGATTAAGAGCTGATTTCAAATCATTTTTATTAGAAATATGTCTGGATATAATATTTTTATCAAGAACGTCCCATGAATTTTGGATGGGGTTAAGGTCCGGCGATTGAGGAGGAAATTTCATGAACTTTGGGGTATTATATAGTATCCAGAGCCTTGTGTGTTCGGGCTGTGTGCTTGGGGTCGTTATCATGCATGAAAACGTAATCACCATTCAAGCCAATTTTTTGTTGCACTAGGTCCTAAATTATTTTTAAAATGTCAATATAAAGTTGATGATTCATAATGCCTTTAATAAAACTAATTTGCCCACCCCAGAAGCACTCATACAACCCCAAATAAGCAGACTTCCACCCCATGTTTCACTGTTGGCACTAAATTCTTAGGATGCATTTCTGTATTGCGCTTTCTCCATACCATTCGTCTCCCGTCCGATCCAAATATGTTGTATTTACTTTCGTCTGTAAAGATAATCTTTTCCCAGAAATCTGGACTTTCATTAACGTATTGTTTGGCGAAAGACAGCTTCCGATTCTTCTCACTAACAAAGAATTTTCGTCTCGCAACACGGCCATGGAAACCTTCATTTCTGCATGCATTTCGAACAGTACTTTCGGAGACTGCTGTTCCCATGTTCTTTAGTTCTGATGTTAATGTAGGAGCACTTATTTTGGGATCCTTCTTTAATGAACGTACCAGAAACCGTCTGTCATATGATGTCAATAGACCTGGTCGCCCAGTACGAGAACCGTTTTGAACCTTTCCAGTGGCAGCAAACTTTTTATGATTGACTGCACAGTTGAACGGGGTCTACCGACCAGATCAGAAATCTTGTTTGTACGATTTACCATTTTTACGGAGCTTTAAAATCAGTTCTCTTTCGGAAACACTTGTCTCTTTACTTTTACGACCCATTACAGAATTTCTAGTTTCTCACTACATTAAAATTTCCACTGAAGAACCTTTTAAGTAACTTACAAGATGACGTCAATTAACTACATCATAATGGCTAAACCAATCACAAAATAACTAAAAAACATTTGCATTTCTTTTAGTGTACGAATACTTTTACACCACAAGATGTTTGATTGTTTCAGTTTTGTAAATATTTATTCATGTATAAAATTATTTTTGTGTCAATTTCACATGAAACTAGTGAAAATATGTTCTATTATATATTTATAATTAATTAAAATGGAATTCATGTTTACAATTTTTATGAACGGATCTCTTTTAAATCTATTGTCGTACTGTACGAATACTTTTTACACTCACTGTACTTGAATTTGCGCTTTCAGAGACTTAACAAATTTTTAATTATTTTAGCTCTTTTTTATCAGGAAGGAAGTTTATTTCGCAGTATATTATTTTGTATAACAGCGGTTTGGTTTGTCGCTCTATGGCCATCTTGTGCACATTTTAGGCTAAACAGACCGGGACCTACAATTTAACGTAGATTCCGAACCACCAACAAACATCCATGTCGCCGCCAGGATTCGAACCTGAAGCCTTCGGTACCAACGGTCAGAGTGCTAGCCAGTTGGCCATCAGGCCGCGTATATAACTGCGAAAAAGCACACGATCAACAAAAATTACAATTAAAAAAAGAAAAATGGTTAACACATCGGCTTATCCAATAGATAGTTTTCTTTTTAAAATGCACAATTTTAAATTTGTTTCTTTTCATACAATCGTAGATAAAACTTTTAACATGCGAGAATAAACGTATTTCTATAAATTTTAATCTTTTAAATGTCATACTTACGTAAGATTCTAAATTAAGCAATGTTTGCTCATTGTTGATAACAAATATAAAATCGTTCGCACTCCCATTGCTTTTTTGTCCGTCTTTTGAAACTTACTAAATTATGTTTTCTAAAGAGATTGGTGATGCCATTAAAAAGAAAACATTTCATAGCAGATGCAAAAAATATTTTTTTTCAACGAACGTATTTTTTTTTTTTTTTTTTTTTCATACGTGTTTAGAAAAGAAATGAACTTTTATTAATATTTTGAATCATTAGAATTAACACATTTGTGTATATTTTAATTTGATTCAAATATTTTATATGCTTCCTTTATAAATGCCAGGGCCTGGTGGCTAGCGCTCGGTACCACAGGTTTCGGGTTCGAGTCCCATGGATGTTTGTAGTGGTTCAGAATCCACTTTAAACTGTAGGTCCCGGTCTGTTTAGCCTAACGTGTGCACAAATGACCGACAAACCAAACCAAACTTCATAAATGCCAGCAATTCATCTTTTTCAAATGCACACAAGCCTAAGTTTGTGACGACTCATTCACCTTTTTTTCTATAATTTTTAACTTACTATTTCTCTCTGGTTCTTTTGAAATCTGAAAAGATATTAGCAATCCTTTTTTTCCTCATAATAAATATTATTTTTATCAGGAACTTATGTCATAGACAATAAATGAGCATTTTAAAAAATTTGAAAGGCTCTTGTATGACTAGGCGTTTCAAAATGAATCTTCCAATCAAATGTTCGGATGCAACTTCTTTTTGAATGCTTGACTAAATGAGTTGCTTTAATGTGCTCGTCTCGTGGTCAAGCTCGCTTCATTCTCGAGGGTGTGCATGCTTTAAAAACAAAGAGAGTCGGGCCAGTAGTTGAATTTTAGCCCAGATTATATACAAATAAGAGACTGTTTTCCTGAAAATGTTCTCGGAAGGCATTCTCTAACAAATCTCAAGATTTTTCGTAATAAGGAAATCACCTAGAGCTCCAGAAATGACATGAATTAATAAAATGAATTAATGAAATAAATTGTTGTAATTTGAAACCTGCCTCGTTAGGAAAACAAATTTCTAAGCCATTCAACCATTATGGTGGCTTGATAGATTCGTTATTCTAAGCCAGGGTCTCCAAACTTTCCAGGGCCATACTGTTTACTCCAGTGATTAACAAGGGCCAAAAACGTTTTCATTTTTCTGCCATTGTCTATAATTTCTAGACCAGTCACCAGTACGCGCTCTGAGCGAGCATACGCTTGCTAACTACGCTGATTCAATTACTGCAATTACTATTGTGTGTATCGATACGACCGTGACACTTGACGACATCTAGTGATTAAAAGCGGAAATAGGTAGGTATAATTACCGAGGTATGTTCACTAGTTTATATTGTTAGTGGGATTCATTTCAATTGTTTGTTAGCTGTTATGCTTAAGTTAAATTTTCTGCGTATTATGCTTGTCATTAAGCTTTACCTAGCTAGTCAATAAAACCGAGTTATTATCATTCTGTGTTTTTTTATCCAACTTATTACAGCAACAATAAGCTATTCGCTGTCGCGGGCCGGATGGATGGCATTGGAGGGCCGGATTTGGCCCGCGAGCCGTAGTTTGGAGACCCCTGTTCTAAGCCATAAATGACCAACCTATGACGCATACATCAAAAATGGAACATTGCATGATTGAAAATGATACATTTAACTTTAAAAAAACATTGTGTAGACGATTTACATATGAACATAAAGTTAACTTTCCACTGAATTGTCGTTCGTTATACATTATAAAAAGGGATATTCAGGAACAAAATTTAGAAATTTTTTTAAATAAAATTAGTAATTGCTTATCATCAGTCTTGCTAAGGAAGTCACTGCCAATGTTGGGTATTTAATATTAAAAAGTTTGTCAAAACTATTTAAAAAACAAAGTTTGGAAGTTATGTTTTTAAAAGAGGTCACTAAGAAAGGAAAATCAACTCCGAGGAAGTGAAATGGGAAGATATTAGCGGTATAAATCGAAATTCATGCGGAAAAATGGTTCATGACTAAATATATTGCACAAGGAGAAATGTTTAAGAAAATGCGACTGTTATGAGAAAATGTGGCAATGTAGAGTTGGTGCATCAACTGAATTTGCCCACTGTATATTGGGAGTTATTACACACACTTATATATAAAGCGTTTCCAAAAATCTTTGTAGCATGCACGTCCAAAATTAGTTAAAACAAAGCTTTTTATCATTAATCATAAACAAAACCACGCATTCTTGGTCTCGTTTAGTAGTTTTATATTTGATGATATTGCACTTCAGCTTAATGACAAAATCAACTATTTTGGTTATGCTAAATACTAATTTGGGTCCTGAGTGAATAGGGTTCGGTTCGAGTTCGAGTCCCGGGGATGCCATGGATGCTTGTAGTGGTCCGAACGTAATAGTCTAATATTGACTGTAGAGCGTAAGACTGACAACCCTACCCGTAAAAAAAAAAAAAAAAAAAAAAAAAAAAAAAAAAAAAAAAAAAAAAAAAAAAAGCCGTCTCCTCTATCGAAATTTGCCAGTAGGCAGACGGCCTTAGACTTTTGGAGATTCATCAAATCACGTTTACGTTTCTTTCTTATCTATTCTTGCACTTATTGAAGTGACTCCAATGAGTGTCTTCTCGTTTAAATGACTCAGCAGCCAGCTAAGATGACTTAGACTTCTCAAATCAAATAACAGTGCTGAAGTTATCTTTTTTGGTATAATCCTTTTCCAATGTATATATGTTTTCTTTCTAAAATTGTTCCAGTGCATATTGCACATCCCAACACAAACATTATAATCTTTTAGCAATCTTCATCTGAGACATTTCTTACATGTAATGAACAAAATACAAAAAACTTTAAAACCTACTAATTAGTAACTGTAATTTCTAAGAATCTATCTTAATCAATAATCGATGATAAAAAAATTGCTCACAAAACTAAATTATTTTGGCATTTAAAATTAAGTTCCTTCTATAGACTAAGAAAATAAATATATATCGTATTAAATTTCAAACAAAAATTACTTTTAATATCGTCAGTAGAAAAGGATTTATATCTATTATTTCCGTAGACAACTGTAAAATTTTATTAATTTCGAATTAGTTTCTTAATAAATATATTTTTAAAGTGTGTCTCATACTTTTAGCTAAGGCTGTATATATTGTTCATGACAATTAAAGTATAATGTTTCGTATGAAACAACAGTACATTCAAACTATTCTAAAATAAATGAAAGAAAAGGTAAAAATGGAAAATTTCCACATTTTCAAACATCCAAATAAGAAAATTTTGTTTGGGACGTTGACATCCCTACATTAGCAGCAGTAAGTAGAATTTGCCTGTCAGTTTACATAAAATGAAAAGGAGTGATAGATATGCATTGACTGCTATGTATCGATGTCTAAACGAAGTCATTTAACCGAATCATAGTCATTGGTTGTTTATAAGAAGGCCAAACATAATATCAGGAGTATTTATCACAAAGGAAGATTTCAGGATCTGGAATCGTATTTTTGAGAGCAAAAATGCATGCTGAAGACAAGGTCTCAATCGAGCAACAACGCCAAATGAAGATTGGTATTTAACGCTGGCAGCCTGGATAAACCGAAATTTTCTTCTCGTTCATCTGGTACCAGTTTGGACTCACACTGTCCGGAAATCGATTTCACGCTGAAGTTTTGCATGATAAATATTCCCGGTAATAGCAAGTTACCGTGCTTCTCGTAGATAAAAGGAAGAACAGCAAGGGAATTGAAGGAGAAAAAACGGAGCAATGTTCTTTTTTCGTCATTTTACAATCCATCATGACACTAGACAGATTTTCATCTGGAACTCGAAACAATTCTGCATTCGTGAAAAAAAGTTTTACATTTGGTGGAAGGGGACAGGCCATGAGAGTTCAACCGACCCTCTACAGCTAAATAGCTTTCTGACGGATGAACGATATAGGAATGGGATTCTTGGTCTTTACGCTGTAGCAAGAGATAAATTCTTTTCAATTGCACATCAACACGTGTTCGGCTGATAATGGAAACGAACGTACTAGTTAAGGAGTACCTATGCGGAAAACTTTCACATTATCATTAATGTATAAAAAATCAACAACATGTAGATACAGCAAATATGAAAGAAAAACAAATAGAAAGTTTACAATTAAAACTGAAAAAGTTAAGAAAAGCTTCAGGAAAGAACAAGAAAATGAAAAATCAGCACAAGTTTCCCCCAGAATTCTTTGATCTGTGCAATTGAATATAAAAAATTCCACTAGATGTCACCACTATTCAGTAAGAAAAATTTAAAACAACTGATAAATAAATAAAGGATATTTAATATTTTAAAGTGCAACGACGAAGGAATGACTTGGCCAGTATATCCTCCGAAAACGAAACCAATAGAATGTGTTTGGGACGTTCTAAGCAGACGGCTATTTATCAGCCTTTAAAAACAATTCAATAGCTGGAGGAATGGGACAGTTCCTAATTAAAATCCTCAATGGATCACAAGTAAAAATGTTGTAATCCGTTAATCTTTTATGAAATCATACCGGAAAGGACTCGTTTGTAAAATATGGAGTAGAAATTTTACCCAAAAAATATTTTTATTTTCTGATCTATTTAAAATAAAAAATTGTACAGTGCACAGAGAGCTTTTTCACGGAAGATCAATTGGGTGCATCATTTGTGTATTTACACTAAACCCATGCATCATATTTTTAGGGAAAAAATTAATTTAATCTAAAGATTTATAATGCTGCATTTTCTGTATTGACTACTGTGATTTTAATCTCCAACTAGTTATTGCATGGGAAATTAGCAAGTGACCAAGTCAAACGGATTCCAACACAGTGGCGTTACAGGAGAAAAAGGTAATTTCGGAGTATTTTTAATTACAATGAAAATTTTAATTTTAAATGACTGAAATTTTACATTGTATCATATCAAAAGAAAAATTAATGAAAATTTTTACAATAACAATTAAAAATTTCTTTCAAAATAGCGTTGCGTCGTTATGTCTCACCAGCAATCTTAGGATTCGTTTGTTTCTGTCTTTATACCAGATACTTTGCTTTTCGCTGACTACCTTATTAGTATAATAATTGTGTAGTTTAAACAAATGTTTTGCCAGGATAACTAAATTTTAAACATCCTCTTTTTATTTATTTATTATTTTTTTTTTTTCAATTTTACGAATAAAAAGAACTAATATTTTTAATCCATTTAGTTTTAATTCTTCTTCAAAAGAAAAATATTTTTAATTTTGGGATTTAATTGTGCTACTATAAAAAATGTAAATATACTGAAATTGAAAAATTTAATTTAATTCATTTATAAATGAATTCATTAATGAATGTAGAATTCCACTATTTTAAGAACAAATCACGAGAAAATGTTAGAAATTATCTGTAAACTATACGACATCTACTATTATAAATATGTTTTATTTTCTACGCATTTCATTGATATACAGATTCTTTTGGCTAAAGGAAACTACTTTAAAGAATACTTAGTAGCATATCAATTCTGGTTCTAAAGCAGTTTTTCAGAGAGAATTGTATGAAAATAAAATGAAATCAGAAAATGCAATTTGTTCTTTTTAAATGAATCTATGATAATGACATGTCCAAGTAAGTCAAATACTTTCATGAATTGTTTATTTGTAATGATGGTTTATGAGATTATTTTCCCAATTAACTATTTTTTTCTTCTCATTTTGAAAGTACTAATAACGTAAAGAGTTTTTAAATTTAAATTATAAGTCATTTTACTGCATTTGTCCACTTTTCAAATACACCTGCAAAATTAACAATGAAATCTGCTAATGGAATATTATAAATGAGTTCCTTCTTAAAATATATTGAATTCTGTACATTGTTTTTGAAATGCGCTCATTTAAGATAGTTTGCTGAAAATCGAATAAAACAAATTTGGATTCAAATGAACATTAGTTTACAATTATACTTCTTAATTAAGAATACATATTAGCTAATTGTGTTATTTTAACAAATTAGAATTTTTAGACAGTGTGAACGAAAATTAAACATTAAAAATGCTTTTTTTGGAGAATTTTGTAGCAATTTTATAACATTTATATTATTTTTGACTATATTTCAAAAAAAATAACATTTATTTATTCAGACCAATCATTTTAAGTAACACTTTTTTTTACAATTAGCACGTTCAAGATCCTCAATTTTCTACAAGACGTGTTTCGTATACCTTTAATCTGCATTCACGGCTTTTTAGATATGCTACGGCCAACTACGAGCATGTTAATGCAATGTACTCACATCGGAATATCGGCTAACTGTGTTGCATATTGAAAATTTGCAACAAGTAATAGATGCGAAGTCACATTCTTCATCCAACATTAGTTCATTAGATAATACTCATTATCACTGTGGCATGAATAGAGCGTAGACATAGAACTCGGTAGGTGAAACTGCTTGTTGTATTAGTAGTTTGATTGTTTCTGTAATAGTTGTTTTTTATTTACATTATTCATTGTTATACACTTTGGCAAAAATGCATGTCAGTAAAAAGTGGAAAGTGTTTTGGAGCTAAATAATTGAAAAAGAAATTAACACTATCTCTTTGATTCCTGCGCGATCAAAAGTTTAGACCCATAGATTAAAGAAAGATCACTGAAAAGGAAAGGAAGAAGGGGAAAATTTTCATCAGAGGAAAATGAAATAAACAATAAGATGTTTCAAACATTTTTTAGCAATAATAGTAAAAAATCTATTTGAATACCTCTTCATTAAGTGAATTGAATGAAATATATCAAATTCTACCATTAAAAATTACAATTAAATAACGAATAAAAAACAACAACTTAAGGTCAAAAGTTAAATAGAGGCCGGTAGCAAGATCCATTTAGATGATACCTCTTCATTCGTCTTATAACCTTACAATCAATTTATTTAGGTTTATTGAAAGGAAATTGCTTGATTTAAGAAATGGTAGTCTTATTTTACGAAGAGAAACAGTATTCAAGATGCAAAAGCATTAGGAATGGATAATGTTCAGCCGAAGTACGATTATTTATCCTCAATAACGTAATATCTATTTCAAAAATGTTCAGACTAATTCCAATCAACGATTCAATCAAGTCTGAGTCAAAAACTTTTTAATACTTTCGCTGTCAATCACGTTATTGTTCTACCGTAGAAATGAATTTTTCTCAGAAGGCGACTTACAACAAATAGGATTGAAAAGTGATAATAAAATAGGATTATGTGCACCATACATATTTATACCTTTTCTGATAGAATATTTCGGCTACATGCCAGAGCGTGATAAGCACTAGAGATAAAATTATTTCCTAAATAACACACTAAGCGCTGGCATGGGATGTGTAAAAATGAAAATAAATGACGCATTACTTTTGTATGCATAAGTCAATTATTGTAAGTTGATTTACAATGATATTATTACTGCAAACCTTGGGGAGGAATAAATTCTTCAGGGTTGTCGAACTAATATCACTCGTCAGATTATCCTATTACAAGTTTTTTTTTTAATAACTAATAAAGCTGTAAATTCGGTTTGATTTTACTCCACGCCTCTACCGGCAGAAACACCTAACATATATTACCGACTGTTGAGACGAATAGAAAGCCGAATTACTTGAAAGAGACACAAGCTTCTGCTCTACAAGTAGATTCTTTTATATGGTTGTCCTATTTGGACTTCACCTCGATCAGAAATTGAAAGTTTTTCAAAATAGGCAGATAAACAGACTGGTTTAACCACCGTGGTTTGTTCGCAGGATCATAGCTTAAAAAGTCCGAAATCTTTTCATGCAAAATGACCTCAGAATCTCAATGAAGCAATTAGACAAATATTTGTTTACCATCCAGGTGTAGCGAATTCCAGAAAAAACTTCGTGCCATTTATGATGCTGCATCTGAATCTTTTCCAGCACTCAAAAGAATACGAGGAATATACACTCAATTAGCCGAGTAACAAATTCTTTGCAGCCGGGCGGTTCTAGATCGAACGGCGGACTTACACGTCATTTCTTAGAATCTGTGTAGCCAACTTTGGCTTTTAATTTTTTTCTTTAAATTTGTATGCTACGATGTGCACTTAATCAAATGACTTAATTTAACTTTTTAAAATTTTC
The DNA here is from genome assembly GCA_021605095.1 of Caerostris extrusa. Taxonomy (NCBI): domain Eukaryota; kingdom Metazoa; phylum Arthropoda; class Arachnida; order Araneae; family Araneidae; genus Caerostris; species Caerostris extrusa. The sequence continues at coordinate 26,974 of BPLR01013831.1, forward strand.
ATTCAATAATAGTTTAATTTTCTTTCTTTAAATAGTTCATTTATATTGAAATAATTTTCATTAAATTTTTAATACCATAGCACTACCCTCAGAAGTGGCGCCATCTGTTGAACACCAGGATAATTGAAAGATGTAAACAGAGGAATGCCAAATTCCCTTGGGTGCTACCTGCCTTCAAATAATTTTTTACTTTATCTTATTTTTATCAATTTTTATTTTATTGGACATCGAATAACGGACACCTAACTGCACTGTGGGAAAAATAACCAAGAACACATTTATGCAATTGATCAAACTGTGAGTGGAAGATTCGTATAAAATTCCAGCAATGATGAATTTAAATATTTTTCTTTAAAAATATCGCTATACTGCAAATCAATAATTTCTGTTTGATGCTCTATGTTGGCGTTAAAAGGATCTTGATGTCGTTTGCAATTGCATCAAAATCTGAAAACAAGACCTAAAAAGGTATTTAAATCACTCCAAGTTTCAATCGCAAAATCTACCAGAGCCTCGGTCTGTTGATTGAATGTTTGGCATGTATTAAAATGCACATCTTTTGTTCAATAAGAATTGAAACAACACAATTTTATTCTTAGGACTTGAAAATAGGACGTGATATGAGTTGTGTATAAATCAGGAAGCTGGTTTTCTCCTTGTAATTTAAAATTAAGGTCACTTATATATTTAATTAAATCTGCATAAAATAATAACTTCCGTAGCCACTTATTGTTTTGTAACTGAGCCATAGGACGATTCCTTTCATTCAAGAAAATTTTGATTAAAAAAAAATCGCATTACAACTTTTTCGCATATAAGTCAGTGAACTACGGCATATAATATAGTCCAATTTCTTCAATAAACGAGCGAAATTGACGATGATTAAGCGTGTGTAATCTGATATAATTAACAGCTGACATGACTGATGCTATGTACGATTAATGGTTTTGCACTAGTGTCCTTTTCTATGAGATTCCTTTTTCTATCTTTCTCGATACGAGACCAACGACACCTTTATTTTTCCACACAAGTTTCTGTCACCACCACTTAAGACATTTTGCCAGTGAAGATTGTTTTCATGAAAGACATTTTTAACTCGGTACTTTAAAAATATCTTCTCCATGAATGCTGTGAACATCAAGAAGCTCTTCAGAATTTTTTATATATCTCGAATAAAAGTAACACATGAACAGTATCTAAAACATCTGATGACTCATACAGGAGACAATTGAGTTAATATATTTTTTTGGCAATATCTACTAATCGTTTAATCAATGATGTTTTTAAATAAATTCGCTTTTTCTGAACACATTTCTACTGCAATCGAAAATGTTTAGTTCCATAATGGCGCTTTACATTGTATAATTTGAGGGCAGATGGTGTTCAGTGCAAATTATACACATTACCTTATTACTTATGGCAATCACTATCTTTCTATTACTTACCATATTTATACAAATCTACATAAAAGGCACGTAACTTCACATAACATAATGCACATTGAAATCAAAATTGGGAACTGTCCAACTTCCGGTTGTCTTCAGTGTTTATACCAGGCGTCCTCGGAACATATTTGAAAACACTCGAATTTTCCTGACAAGCGATCACGCAGAATCTACTCACTACAAAATCGAACTTCGACTAACCCAGCATGCTCCCCAGAAAAGGGAGCCCATTAACTACTATAGCGCAATGACACTCGCCCGCAAGTACCAATCCCACCCCCCACACTAGAGATGCCTCACTCACCGGCTCATTCCAAACTACAGGATGTTGTAGGTCTTGGCATCTAGTGGAATAATCTGTTGACCCTTAGGATAAAAAGACCCCTGTACTACGGTATCGAAAGTTTTGTATTCAGTGACTATGCCTGGTAACATGACGAGCAGTTATTTCGTGGTTCATTTTTTAGCAAAGATTAGCCCTCTTTTGAATTATGACACATTTAGGGAAAAAGCTGGGTAGATTGCCCCTCTGCGACAGAATACACTGGAATTGGATTCCAGTTTTATCTTGTCTATTGCTAGTCAACTTCCTCCGATCTGCAACAGTTTGTCAAATTCACTGCATTCCCGCTATTTAAAGCTGGACCCCTACCTCACTGAACCCGCATAACTAGAATCCTGTTATTCAAGAGTTATTTACTAAGGTCTTGCTAACTAATTTCTTAGATAAAACTAACTTCTTATTTTACTGACCCCACAGTGCTCATCTTTCAACTATTTTCTCTTTTCACATTAGAATGGCCCGGCCACAGAAAATCAAGCAGTTTTAATTCTTAGTTATAGAATATATCCATCATCTTAACTTTAATTTCTTCTTCTTCATGCTGGCCTAATGGCAAAATTGACTAACACGCTCTGGCCTTTAGTACCACTGGCTTCAGTTTCGAATCTAGCGGTAGCATGAATGTCTGTTAGTGGTTCGGAATCCACGTTAAACTGTGAGGTCCCAGTCTAATTAGCCCAAAACGTGCACAAAACGACAGTAGAGCGGCAAACCAAATCTTCTTCATTGGCACAACAGTCCCATGGTGAGCCAAGTCCGTCTGTACTGGCAGATTTCGAGACAGGAGATGTTTTTTAAGGGGTAGGGTCGTCAGCCACACACCCAACACTCTACAGTTATGCTACAGGTACCTACGGTTTAAAGTGTATTCGAATCGCTACCAACATCCATGGCACCGCCGAGACTCGAACCCAAAACCTGTGGTACCGAGCGCTACTCACTCGGCCATCAAGGTCACTTTAATTTTGTTTGTTTGAATCCTATTAAATACTATATTTTACAAACACTGATGAAAAAATAATTGTTGAGAATTTTTTCGAGATATCGACGTTAGATTTGGTAAGTTTTACTGAAGTGGAAAAAAGGCGGAAAGTTTAAAGGAAATCTCAATCGCAGATGCATCACGATGATAACAATTACGTATTGCGGTTTAGCAAATTGTAAAGAAATTATTTTGAATAAATAAAAAAAAAGGAAAATATAAATAAGCCTATACAACATAATATTTGAAAGAATACATTTAAAAAATACAGAGAATCACAAACTTCAAAAATTGAATATTTGAAACAATTAACTTTAATTAAATTCTTTTAACAATTTTTATCTTAAATTAAAAAAATTCTAACTCAACCCAACAGATAGCATTTTTTTTTAAAGAACTAATTAGCCTATATATTTTTTTGGCTAGATCAAGGTAAAGAATACTAACTTAAGAAAAAAATTAGATAGCTGTTATAGTTTAGTTACATTGAAATACTGTTCGTACATACATACATGTTTTTTTTTATCTGTGAATAATAAGAAGGCACCTCGTGTGAATGCAAAACACTGATAATGATTGATTGATTTCTGGCAAATTGTAATGAAAAAAAAAAAAAAAAAAAAAAAAAAATGAGAATTTATTTATAAATAGTTAAAGTAAAACATAAATAAGCTTTTATAGAATATTTGAAAAAAAAATATATATATATTTAATTTATATATATTAAAAATGAACAAAAAATCACATAAACTTCAATATTGAAACAATTCTCAATAAAACTGAAAAAAAAAAAACAATAACAAAACAATTCTCAATAAAACTGAAAAAAAAAAAAAAAAAAAAACAATAACAAAAATATTGAATAATATTAACAGCAATTAAAATTGAATATTTACAACAGTTTAATAAACTAAAAAATTGTCTATTTTCATTTGTTTTGATATACTGCAGTTTCAAAATGTTTATATCTATTTTAAACAACATGTTAATAAAAATAAACAATTTCTAGATAATTTTTAAAAGTGCAATTTTACATTGGGAAAGTATACTTTTATTTAATCAGAAAAGAACCAATTAAAATGCTTTCATAAATGAATAAATTGACACCAGATAAACGAATAAATTGATAGCAAAAATTTGGATTTTTAAGTGTTGTAGTTAAGTTGGAATACCGTACACATATATAAACAGGATGACTTTTAATTAACCTCCAACATTTAACTTCTCAGAATCTTACTAGATAGCACTATGATTACTTGCAATGAGAGGCGTCGAACAAATTTGTTTCATGTCAGTTCCAAGTCTCCCAAAGTGTCATATTTCAATTGAAGATCGTATTTTCATCGAAACACTATTGCTACGGAAGTGACATTTAGAAGCCTTCTAGGGCAACGGTAAGAGACTATTTGAAAGGTTTGGTTATATGAAAGATAATTTGAAAGGAAAAAGTTGGCGCAAAGGTAACAGTAGAAGTGATTGATACAGCAAGAGAAATTATAGCAGAAGAGCCAAGCACTTCCCTTGTAAACTGGCAAATCAATTGGATATCAGTAGTAGCACTGCAGCCAAGAATATGAGGAAAAAGATATAGGACTTTTTCTAACAAGTTTCAAACTTTACATTTCACCCCAGATACTGATATCGAGAGAGAGAGAGATGATCACATGCAAAGACATTAAAAAAAAAAAGGTGTAATTGTGTTTACTTAAATTTTCTGAATTACATGAAAAAATTTTCTGAAACTGTACACAGAACAAATTAGACACTCCCCCTTCCCCAGCAAAATGGAAAGAAAGTATCACATGGTTGCCTAAATGCATTGCGTTTTGTCACTACTACCACTTCTTAAACATAATTAATTCAGAAGAAAAAAACATTTTCGGAATACATAACATGGAAATTTCAGACATAGTAGCTTAAAAATTTTCATAATACAATTGCCCCTGGAATGAAAGAAACATGCAATATTTATGTGAATAGCATTGTTTTTTTTTTTTTTTTTTAATTTACATGTATACAATGAAACAAATTTAAGTGATTACATTACATTCATAAACTAGTTGATGCAATTTCAATACAGAATATTAATAGTGTTTTTCACATACATGAATGTGGAACTTCTCTAAATGTTTTTGCATAAAAGATATTATATAAAGTATATGATATTTTTTAGTTCACATAGTGAACAAACATTTTATATTAAGTGTTAGCGATTAATCAGGGTTTTGAGAAAAAAAAAAATCAATCAATCAGCTTAAGATGTTCAACTTTCACTTATTTAATTTTTACAATATGGAATTGTAACAAAGATAATAACAAAAGTATGATGGCCACAGGAAAAAAAAAAAATTGCAAGTGTAAATTAGTTTTATAGTTTTATTTTTATTTAAATGTGATATTACCTAATTTAGTCACTATTGAAGAGAAAAACCCAAAAGTAAGAATGTTTCATAATCAGTTGAACAATCAAAAATCATATAAAGGGAGAAAAAATTATGTTCAACTTATAATTATGTACTTACAATTTCAAGCTGTAAACAATTTATAAATTAAAATATTTTTTTTGTTTTAAATTTTATAATCTGAAATTCATTAAATACGTTTAAATCCAAAATTGTTTCATAAATAAAATAAAATTTTATTAATTAAATGGAATTTTAAAAAATCAATCTGGAATTAAAATAATTATTAATAGGTGTAATTTATCAATTTAAGATGATCCATACAGTAGACATCAAGAACCTATATACTTGCCCAGCCTTACAGAGTTCAGCATAAAAAAAGATAAAAACTATGAAATAATTATATGTATATTTAATTATACATACATTATAAATGTATATATATTTAATATATATGATTATTTACCAAGTAATTATCTGCATATTTAATATATCAGAAACTGTACATCCATGTATCACTTTCATAGAAGGACTAGCAAAAAACAAAGATTAAAGGTTCTGCATTTGGTGTTTCATGACAGGAAAACAAAAGTCGGATAAAAAGTTTCTCAATATCTAAACTTTTGGGAGAAAGACTTTTGCATCACCTTTTAAAAGGTTACACATATTCATTGAAATATTTTTCAACTACACAGATGGGTTGCTTCTTTAAAACAGTGTGCAAATGATACTTATTTAAATTTAGAAATCATAAATGTTTAGTTCAGGATTGAGACATTACTGTTGTACAAGATATTGATAATTAGAAGAAATTTCATTCTGATCACTGATATTTCCTGCTCCATAAATTACAAAAGTTTTTCTAAATATTCATATGTATTGAATATAATACCCGCAGGGAACTCTTGTAAGTTCTAAATGCTTTAGTCGAGGACCATTATTTCAAACTTCAAAAAAACTCACTGTGGCCGACATAAATATCCAGATTCAGACACATGTGGCCAATTCAAGCATTTTTTAAAACCCTCTTATCACCAGCTTTCTTACATTAGGACATGCACAGACAAACTTCTCAGTTAAATAAGCTGAGTTGATCCTTCTTTTTTTTTTTTGTATTTCAACAAAAATCCTGAAAATTACAATTCTGTAGTGCTAACTGAAAAGGAAGATTTTTTAAAAAATTAATTTGCTGAATAATTTGAATTGCATTTAAGGAATTAACTCCTACAGAAATGAACTTTGGGTCATCAATCAAGACCCTTGCTATGATTTTCTGGTTAACAATGGTACAATAATACTCATTGATAGAAGCAAAAACACTTCAACGTGTTTAAGAAGAAATAACCAATCTGTCTTTTTCATGTAAATAGCATAAAAAATATTTTCTCTGAAAATAGTATCAAGCAATTTCTGAGGACATCCAAGTTGAAGGATAGAGATGTGGATTCCCTTCCACGTTAGAAACCCAAATCAACTCTTCTATTGCTGAAACACAACTACAGAAACCAAGTAGATCAATTAGTCTTCTTACGCTACAGAGTGTCTTTTTTGTACAATTTCCTCAGAAGTATTTCATACTCCTTTGATTTCTTCCTCTTTAATAAGTGAAGGTAATAAATATTACTCTTAATAAGTATTGTTTCTGATCAAAATAATCGCATCATTTTAAGATGAGACATATTTTCCTTAATGTAAAAGCATGGAAAGTCAATAATCTGCATTGGTCACTGGTCAGAAACAACTGCAGCTGTTTGACTTTTGACCGGTCTTTGTTGAGGATCAAGGCCAGAGTTCATGCAGATTGAGGAGAACATCTAATGACAGGCTGGAGAAAGGATTATTATCTCGGCAACAGTCCCATAATCCTTTCTTTAGAAGGTATATTGTTTGTCACCAACAGATATCATACAGAGATGGTGATATTGATGCCATTTCAAAGATTTCTGAATCTGAAGAGAGAAAATTTTAATCACTTGAGAGGACGAGAGAGAGAAAACTTGAAAAAAAATGCACGGAAGTTCATAACATAGATCCTTTAATTTCTATTCAATTTTGTTTTTTAAATTTCATTTCCCCTGTATATGGCACCACTTACACAAAGTTCATATCAATTATGGCTTTGTAGATACTGCAAATATTTACAAATAACTAATAAGAATTTGCACATTTTTAGATTATTCCTTCATGAATAAAACTGTTGGAAACCTTCTAAATTTTTTTTTTTATTCAAAATAGTACATGTTACCATTTATTCCTGAATATGTTTTCCCTAGTTGCTGTGCAGAAAGTTGTGCTGTGTTGCAGCTGTCTCATGATATTATCTAATGAAACATTCACAATATCAGGCTGAAACTTAGGAAAGCAGTATGATAGCACTAATCCTTGGACGAAAAGAAATTGTCCTTAAAAATCCAGTCTCAAGTTAACCTCTGAAGACACCTTAAGAAATGAAAGAATGACTTTGACAATAGACTTTCTCCAATTAGTTTCTCAGTGAAATGAAATCTAAACCAAAATCAAAAACATCAGTCAAATTGATCAGACTTGGTTGAAACCAAAATTAAAGAAAATGCTGTAAATAAAACTGTTAATATAATATTAAAATTACTTCTTTACTCAATCCTGAAATTTTGCATTTATATAGAAAAAATAACATATTTTTTGAAAAAAAAATTCAAAAATAACATTAAGAAAATTTTGAAATAATCCCAAATATATTTTATATATATATATATTGTATATCAAATTAAAGAAAATAAAATTAGTGCAAAAATGAAACATAGTTAACTCTCTATCACTCTATTATAGAACTGTGAATTAGTACTTAAGCACATTATTTATTATTGTTATTATTACCATATTTGAAACCTTGTAAAAAACACTACTACTATTACTACACAAAAACATTTTAAAATTTACATTGTTCATATACTCCATGGATTCAAACTATAAGCTAAAAATCATAGAAATCTCAGTCGCAAGATCTAGATTACTTGTTCATTTGATAAGGAATGACTCTAAACTGAAGTCCAATTTCTTTTTTTCCTGATAAATATTTTAAAATTCACTATAAGGCTTCCTTTTTTATATTTAATTCTTTTTCTACTTTACAAAAAGAAAAGAATTATTATCCTTTGTTTAGGTTAAAAGTATCCACGGTTGATTTAACCATTTGAATATATATATAAGTATTTTCCCCACTTCTTTTAAACAGTTTTCATCATTTAAGAAAAGAAAATGATTTCTCATTTCATTTATTTGTTTTACGTTGAGAACTTAAAAAGTATGAGATAAAAATAGAAATCAAAAGCAAATATTTGTAAAAATATAAAATCATTCAATTATATATAATTTGTAAGAGAAATTAAACTATATAAGTGCTTTTGTATTTAATTATTAATTGTCGCTGCACAGCTCCGAAGAAAAAGTTTGCATTGAACTTGAGTCTCATCTCCCTAAAAAAAAATCATTGGCTTGTAATCTTTTTACCACTACATATACTTGCCAAAAAAACTTACATTGAAGCCTTCCTTTTATCAAATCAAAACATAGATAGATGACACTGAAAATTTTTAAATAACATGAAATTTCCATTTTGACTAAGATTCCGTTAAGTTTTCTAACTAGCTGCTCAACATAGAATCCATTTCCAATCATCAACAATTAAAATTTTTTAAAAGAGCAAAATTTAATTCTGGTTTGAAAAATTTCTGGAATAATACACCATCATATTCATATTAGTATTACTTACATGAAGGAAATCTAGTTATTAGCCTATACAAAAGGAGATGGCAGAGAATTTTTAAAATATAAATGCTGTAACTGCATTTTTTTTATTTAAGCCCATATATGAAAATTTGAAACAAATTAACTAGTATTATCAATTACATCAAAATATTGGAGAAATTGTTATTTAATTAAAGAACCACTTTAAAATAAAAATTTAGTATAAAATCTAAAATAAAATTAAGGGGGAAACCATTAAATAACATTAAAAAACGTAAAAACAACATGATTTGCATCAAAACTTTAAATAAATCAAATGTTCCTATTGACATATGAAATTATATGAAACTAATTTAAAAAAGAAAATAATAAATGATCTTCAGAAACAAATATTTCTAATACATTAACAGGCTTATCAAATTTTAAAAATCACCGTTTTTCTGAATATATTTTAAATTCTGTTAAATGAAAATCGGCGAAAACGCACTGCTACGATTGCATTTCTGTTGGAGAAGTCATAGTTAGAGACAGAAAAAAAAAAGCGCTAAATCCTAACGTTACCTAAACAGTGCCTTTTACCTATTTAATTTGTTAGATATTTTTAAGATATAAAAATCGCATAAAATAACGTTTTCAGCCAGTGGAAATATATAGGATTTTCTATGGTAGCAATGAAGTTATACTCAAACCTTCAAAACGCATATCAAGAGATTTTCATAATTTTCTTATACCACAGTAAATGTCCTTAAAATTTACAGTTATATTGAATATAACTGACAGTTTCAAAATTAATAATTTACATTAAATAATTATTTCCAATAAAAACAAATGGAAATAACCCAATCTTCCATTGTTTACAAAACAAATGGGGGAGTGACGTATGAGGCGTCGCGTTTTTTTTTTATCCCCAATATTGGCAGCGAGAATTATAAATATGAAAATAAAATACATTTTTAAATATAACTGAGAACAGGTGTAAAGAAAATCACTTAAAAACTGGAAAACTGATGACACTAAAACGTTATTTATTAAGAAAACGATACGCGTGAAGATATTATTAAGAAAACAAAAGAAAGCAGTTATAAGAAAAAAAACTACTCACACAATATGAATATCTTTTGAAGATGTCGATTGAGATAATTAACTTTATTTGACAGCACAAGTAGTCAAGCACTGATCAACAAAATAACGTTTCTTCGGTACAGTATTTTCGCCTTTCTGTCAATAAGACACCATTTAGTGAAGCGCAGGCCCACACAGAGTTGCCAGAAACATTTGTGACAAGAATGGAGAGGGAAAAAAAAAGTTGCATTAAATAGCATATCAATTTCACAAATACAAAATGTAAATGTTATTACTTACTTTTATTAATTTTTAAAGACTTAAAAATTTTAAAATAAGTTTAATTATTGTTTTTAAAATTTAAAATTCTTTCGGTTACATCTTTCTTTATGTTTATGTTTTTTTTTCGTAAATTTCTGAAACGTATTGACTCAATAATATGAAATAAAAATACGTTTTGACATAATCTGATAATCTCTATGGCAAATAAGAAAAAATTTTGGTTTATTTTCTGTTGCATATACTGAAAGGATCGTTTGGATTTTGAGCGGAGTGGACGTGTTTTTTTCCTCTCCCCTCAAATCAGTTTGTTTATTAGCGTTTCTCCTCATTGGTATGTGATTTTTTTCCCCTCTTATTCTTTCTTAATCTCTTTATTCCTTTTCTCTATTTGATTTCTTTGGTTCTATGTTATGTTTGGTTATTTTGTTGTATAAAATGAGTATTATTCTTTTAGCTAAATATTGAATTCTTTTTTTTTTTTTTTTTCTTCTTCTGTATTTGGCTGTGTAGGCGCAGAATTGTTCGGGCTTTTAAGCGACGAGCGTTTCTCACTGCCTTTACTCAGCAAAGTGCATATTTGTTTTCTGTTATAGTCAATAGTATTTTTAAATATTTGGTTTTGTTTATTTTATTCTATTATGGCTGTTGTCGAAGGAGTTTCGCTCTCCTCAAACAGTACAACCATGTCTCTCTCCCCTGCTGACCAATCAACCAGTGTGCTTCATTTGATTGACGTTAATACTAATCCGACCGCCTTTAACTTTATTCAAGAAATTGATCAACTTAATATTAGCATCAACACCTTTCCAACATTACTTAGTGCGAAAACCTCAATGATCATCTGAACAATATTGAAAACTGCTTAAAAATGGAACCTCAAATACCTAATTTAGATCTTTTTTTATACAACTTACGCTTTCTAATATTACTAATAAAAACTTAAGGAAGCAAATGAGTCTCATCTTCGTGAAACTCAACGATTCAAACAACTCGGTAATTACTCCAACTAAAAAGAAAAAACTTAAGGTTACACATAAGCAAAGAAAAATTTAGCTAAACGGCCTAATACCAGTGATCCTACTGTCATCAAGTTATCTTCCAAATTTGCTTGTCTAAACCCCGATGAAAATCTTGGTCCTAGTGATGCAGACAACATACCTCCTGCTAAAATTGAAGAAATTTCAAAAAATGTTGATAAATTACATCTGGACGAAAATAGTATGGACACTGATCTCACTAACGACCACAATATTGCTTCTTCTTGTCCTGCAACCCATAATACTAAATATGTTCCTCCAATTATAATTGACAACATACAAAATTCTACTGAAATTCTTAAGAACTTCAACTAGATTACAAATTCAAAAGATTCAAGGACGCCTTTCTGGAGGCAAATTAAAAGTTTTTTCCAACCACACCTGTTGACTACAGATTCATACGGAAGCAAATTGATCACCTGAAACTTAAAAGTTATACATTTGAACTGCCCCAAGAAAAGCAACTTAAAGTTTTAATTCGCGGACTGCCTACAGATCTCCCAATTGATGTCATCATGCAGGAACTCCAAATTCTCAATTTTCATCCTGAATTTATCACTCCACTTCGTAATCGTGCTGGTACCGACAATCTACCTCTATACCTAATAGTCCTACCAAAAAATGAACAAAAGAAAAGAATTTTCGACCTATCCAAATTATATTACTTTAGGATCAAAGTTGAACCACTCAGAAGAAAATCAGGACCCAGCCAATGCTATAAATGTCAAGAATTCTATCATCATAGCAAATTCTGCACAAGAGACCCTCGATGCCTCAAATACGCTTGACCTCATGCCACCAATGAATGCACCAAAAGGCCGGTTAAAGCTCTCAAATGCGCCCTTTGCTCTGGAGAGCATACTGCAAATTTCTCGGGTTGTCCTAAAAACCCTGCTAATTTCACTCCTGCTCCGCCCCCGAAGGTCAACGCTTGGACGGAGAGACTTAAATAACAAGCACAACAAATGAAGCCTGAGAACTCCAACTAATTGTCTCTTCCCGCTCAACAGAAGGCTTCTTCAACTCTTCCTCCTTCTTCAGATGACTTTCCAACTCTTCCTACCCAGACCTCTCACCATACTACTTCTTCCAATACTCTGCAGGCTTCTACGGAAACGCCTCCAATTCCCTCTCATTCTGCAGCAATTAGTTGGGATACTTTCAAATCTTTCTGTTTTAATAACTGCTCTTCAAAATCAACCAATCAATAACATTCAATAGACCGACCAATAATTCTATCTTATGCGAGACTTGGAACTCCAATAGTCTTAAAAAGGAAAAATTAATGAACTACAAAATTTTATATCTGAAAATAAACCTCATGTAATTGCTCTCCAAGAAACACATCTTCGGCCAGGCGATTCCTTCAAAATTCCAAATTATATCATATATCGCTCCGATCGTCTTACCCACAGAGGAGGAGGCACGGCTATCTGCATCCATAAAAATATTAGTCATCATCAAATTCATTTTACTACAACCAGCTTTGAAAAGAATCGTTATTAATCTCAAGAATAACCTAAAATTACTGTTGCTAGCATTTATCGCCCTTCAATTGGCAGATTCCTCACACAAGAACTTGATACAATAGCGAACTCCAATCAACAAGTACTTATACTTGGTGACTTCAATTCCAAGCATCCTGCATGGAATAATGGAAGCAGCAACATAAATGGTTCTATTCTCTTCGAATGGACAAATCTTAACGCATTCAATGTTATTGCTCCTAATGATCCCACATATTTCTGCCTTCACAATCCCTGCAATAGTACTCTTGACCTCGCACTTCTTAAAAATTTAAACGCCAGGCCTGCTTCCTCTATCAACGATCTTTCCAATGATCATAACCCTGTGCTAGTTGAAGTCTCTCATAATTCATTTACGCCCTTCCTCAATAGCATAATCACAACTACCAATTGAAATATTTTTACTAAAATTCTCTCTCAAAGCATTCCTTGTAATCCAGCCATCTCCAATATTCAAGATATTGACAAAATAATTGATAAATTCAACTATGCTGTTACTTCTGCTATCAACCTTGCTAGCAAATCTAAAGAAATCAGTACTCCACACCAAAAACTTCCTACTGAAATCTCCTCTAAAATTGCAGAAAAAAAACAGAATTCGAAAATTATGGCAAGATACCAAGTTTCCTCCGTTCAAGCAAGCCTTCAACAAGTTTCAAAAAGAAATAAAGTAAATGATTCACAAATTAAAAAATGACAGATGGAATGAACCCCTGTTTTGTCCGCAACTTTACAATTCATCAAGATTTAAAAATTGATTCTATTGACAACTATATTACAAAAATTTTCTAGAAATTTCTTCAATACCATTGCTACTCACAAAAAATCCTCTCATCAAGGCACAAACTATATTTACGCAATTGAATGGAAAATACAAGTATCCTTTCTCTACTTCTAAATGAAACCGAAGCCTCAAACCACCATAATTTCCTGCTCACTTATCTCTTTTGAATATTTTATTCCAACGCATATTCTTTCCTGCTCTGCTTTTGCTCCATTAATCTGTACTCTTTACTGATCATGAATTTCTTGTTACGTTTTCATCAGCGATGATTTACATTTTCTTACTTTCTTCTTTTTTTCTCCCAATTCATACGATTACTATTGGCTATTTATTATGACTTTTCTTTCCTTCTGCCATCACATACCGTTGAGTAAATGAACGCTTCGCGTTCAGGCACTCGACATCTTTATTCAACTCAGTAGAAATAAAAATAGAGTTTTACGTTTCCTCTTATTGTAGATTAATACGGAAATCTTTGGCCGCGTAGATGCCTCTAGCTCTTCCATTGTTAGATGTTGAAACATGGCGATAGTCTCATGCCCTTTGAGTTAATAAGAAAAAGAGATAATTAAATACTTTTTTTGTTGAAAAGAATTATTTATTTAATAAAATTATAAAATGAAAAATAACAAAAATTTCAAAAGTGTAGATGTTGATGAAATCAGTTGCACGTAGGGATTGCAATACCGGTATACCGGGATACCGAATACTGGTATTTTGAGCCATTTGTACAACTTTGTAATACCGGTATTCACAAGTTTAAATACCGTTTTTTTTCGGTATTTACTAGAAATTTAGAATTCTTATCTGTGAAAGAATTCTTATCTGTGAATTTTTATTCAAAATTCTTATCTGAAAACTAGAAATTCTTCTCTGTGAAAACAAGGTTGTAGTTGTGAAGAAAGTGTGTATTATTTCGATACTTTTTAAAATTGGTGAGTTTGTTATTCACATTGTATTTGCGTATCATACTTAAGTGTTCAAAATATTTTTCAGATTTATTATACACTATGTGGAAGAAAGTGACGGGACACGACACTATAACGACATAAACCCATATTTATTAAAATTAATAGGAGGTAGGGCCTCCTTTGGCTGCGATCACAGCTGCAACCCTTCTGGGCATGCTTTCCACTAAATTAGCCATAGTGGCAAGAGGATTGACACCTTGGCAAGATGCAATACAACCAACACACCTTTCTCGAACTCAGACAACTCTTTCCGTGGCGGCATCTTGACAAAAAACAACTCTAGTCGACTCCATAGAGTATTTATAGGATATGCTGACACGTGATACTTATTATTATTGTGCATGTGTCAGCTGTATTGTCGACTTTTTTTTTACTTTTCGAGGGGGTGTCCAGTCACTTTCCTCCAGATAGTGTATATATACTCAAAAATAATACTCCATAATAATGAATAAGAATAACTTTAAAAGAATATAAAAAATTCTTTGATCGGTGACTTCGGTGATATTCTTTTTGTGATGTTTGCATTCTCTAATAAAACTGGCAAATAAAACAAAACAAGTAATATAAAAATAATTTTAAAGTCAATTCCTACTGTTTTTCCCTATATTGCAGAAAGTCCCTTATAAATAATTTTCATTCATTTTTTAAGTTTATCTGGCGTCATCTATTGGTAGATATATGCAACCTAAATCTAAAAAAAACTAAAAATTAATTAATTAAATTTAATTACTGAATTAATATTTGAAAAACTGTATTAACATCAAGTGTCAAGTTAAATAATTAATGTTTACAATATAATTGTATAATTTATAAAATACACAAAATCTGTTTGCTATATATAGATGCACAAAAATTACAGCACAAGCATATGACAAATTACTCGTAATCGGAGACTGCACAGTATTTATAGAATAATATTTAGAAATAACTTGTTTATGTTATATTATTTTTCTCCTACATTAATTATATATATACGAGTATATATATGATTAGGGGTTGCAATGCCGGTATACCGACTACCGATTTTTGAGTCATTTGTACAATTTTTGTAATACCGGCATTCACAAGTTTAAATACCGTCTTTTCGGTATTTACTAGAAATTTAGAATTCTTATCTGTGAAATTCTTATTCTTATTCAGAATTCTAATCTGAAAACTAGAAATTCTTATCCGTGAAATTCTTATTCTTTTCAGAATTCTTATCTGAAAACTAGAAATTCTTATCTGTGAAAACAAAGTTGTAGTTGTGAAGAAAGTGTGTAATATTTCGATATTTTTAAATTGATGAGTTTGTTATTCAAATTGAATTTGCATATCATACTTTAAAGTTCAAAATATTTTTCAAATTTATCATATATATCCTCATAAATAATACCCCATAATAATGAATAAGAATAACTTTAAAGAACATAAAAAATCAGTTGATAATACTTCAGTTTGGTTTCATTATTTATATGATGAAAAGAACGTGGTGGCACAATGTAAAAATGGTTCAAGAGTTATTAAAGTAAATTAATGAAGTACAAGTGGACTCCATACACATTTAAAAACGAAACATGATACAAATTTATTAAAGAGAAAAGAATCTAATTGCAATGAAGATACAAACTTAAGTAAAATTTCTAAGCTCAAACCATCAGGAATTTTAGATTATTTTGAAAAAAAAAAAAAAAAAAAGATAATTTAGATGAAATTATAAGTAAAATTACAGCATTAGATGGTTTGCCATATCGAGATGCTGAAAGACCGTTTTCGACAGCTGGTAATTTTTGCACAAAATTAAGTTCCAGGCTTAATGATAGTACAATTGATGCATTATGTTTTTAAGATCACATCTCAAAAATTTGTAATAGTACCCCAGACTGAATAGTGATATTTACATTTTTTTGTGATTTAAATAAATAAGACGTTCCTTTAATTTTCTGATTCTTTATCTACTGTTTAAGTTACAAAAATTTTGTTGTGATATAAACATTCTCTAATAAAACTGGCAAATAAAACAAAAAAAACACCTGTGTTTTCTTTTTCTTTTCTAAAATTTCTACTACCGGTATTAAAACCGGTATCCCGGTATTAGGATCTAAAAAATACCGAATACCGGTATTGAACTTTTGGTCCGATATTGCAATCCCTGGTTGCACGTATTCAAAAATAAAACGGAATAAGCAAATGTCAAATTAGGAGAAAAAATAGCTTAGGAGAAAAGCGAACTTTTTCACCTAGACCAGCGGTCTCAAACTTTCCAGACTTAGGGCCATACTGTTTACTCCAGTAAGTACCAAGGCCAAAATCGTTTTAATTTTTCTGCTTTTATCTATAATTTCTAGACTGTCGTCGAGAACGCTCTCTGAGCGAGCATACTTTTTGCTAAATTCGCTGGTTCAATTACTACAACTACTATTGTGTGTATCGATATGAATGGGACACTAGTGGTCAAATCTAGTGGTCAAAAGTGGAAATAGGTAGGTAATATCCTTTATAGCTAATAGATGGCCCTAGTAGTAGTTTCGAAAGCGCAGTAACAACAAGCGTTACATTCGTGAATAACCTCATTGGTTCGTGAAGGTTCTGGTGTATTCCACTCATTTCGAGATCGCAGTAATTGGAGTATAAAGCTAGCTGTGCGACCGTGACTCAGTCTACCTAGGAAAGGCGAAGGAAGTGGAACTGTGTCTATTGTGAAGTAAAGTAGTGCGTAACCCCGTTTAAAAGACCGATCCGACCAACGCTCATATGTAACTGTATTTTGATTTAACTTGTAATTTTGTTTGTGTGTGATTTATTAGTATGGAAAAGAAGTGAAAAATAGACAGTGAATGCAGAACATTCAAAGATCAATGGAACTTTCAATATTTCGTGATTGATTCCAGTAATAAGGTGCTATGTTTGATTTGCAATGAAACCATAGCCGTTCTCAAAGAATATAACATTAAACGTCATTATGAAATTAAATAATTTTAAAATTACTCGAAATATACAGGAAGTTTGCTGATAGAAAAATTTGAAGCGCGGATTGAAATTGCAGCAATCTTTGCTTACGAAAGTCAATGCTGAACAAGAGGCTGCATCGTACCAGCTTTTGTGTGGCTCTTGAAATCTCAAAACTAGGAAAACCATTCACTGATGGAGAAATGATCAAAGGATGCGTAATTGAAGTAGCCGAAGAAATGTGCTCCGAAAAGGTAAAGTTATTTAAAACTATCAGTTTGTCAGCAAATACCGTGCCTCGGAGGATACAAGACATTGCAGAAAATATATCATCTCAACTGTCTGACAAAAATGAACATCTTCAGAGGTTTTCTCTGGCCTTAGATGAGTTAACGGATGTGCCAGATACGGCATAGGTGTTGATTTTTATTCGAGGAGTAAATAAAAGCTATGAAGAACTTTTTGATATTGATAGTATTCCCGGCACGACTATTGGGGAAGATATTTTTAAGGGGAGTTGACAATGGCATTAATAAAAAGAACCTATGATGGAAAAACTTGAAATCTATTACACAACTGTGGAAGCAAAAACATGTTTGGACAAAAACATGCGGAAGCAAAAACATGTAAAAATAAAGGAGTGGTTGCACTTGTGTCAAAGGCAGTAGAAAATGATGGTGGTTCCAAACCATTAGTTTTACATTGTATAATTCATCAACAGTCATTGTGTGGAAAATGTTTGGATATGTCTGAAGTTCTAAAAGCAGTGAATTATTTATCATGTCATACTGCCGTACGCTGGCTTAGTTGCTGAAAAGTCCTGCAACGTTTTTGAACTTCGAGCACAGATCGAAATTTCTTTAACAAAAAGCATCGCCCTCTTACTGAATTACAAAATAGCGAATGGCTGTGGAAGTTAACATTCTATGTCGATTTGACAAAACACATGAACGAACTAAATTTGAGATTACAATGAGAAAACCAGCTTCTCCCTGATCTATACACTAATATCAAATCGTTCCGGCAGAAAATAATATTGTTTCAATCACAATTACGTAAAAATGTTTCACACATTTTAAAACATGTGAAATATTCAGCTGCACTACTGAAACTGAGTTTCCCGTCGATTTTTGCAGTCGAAGTTTTGAGTGCTTTGAAGATAAATTTTGATACTCGTTTCTCAGACTTTTGGTGTTATTGCAAATGAAGTTAAGATTTTTCAAAATCCTTTTGATACTGACATTGAAACCCTAGCCCTGGAACTTCAAATGGAAATTATTGATTTACAGGGCAGTGATATAATTAAGAACCAGTATCAAAACTCATCTTTGTTGGAGTTTTATAAGAGTGTTCCCCTGATACAATTTGATAATTTACATAAATTTGCATTCTAAATTTGCATAATTACATAAATTTGCATACAAACATTCTCCAAAATGAAGTACACTAAGAATGTTTACACATCTAAGTTAACCGATGAGCATATTAAACCTCTTTTTAATAATTGGTACAAGTAAAATTTATCCACAACTACAAATTATTGTCAGTGAAAAATCACAATTACATAAATCTCATTAGTATTTTTTACAAGTGGATTACTCCTGGTGTAGTTAAAATGGATACTTTTCGTGACTGAAAGGTTAATAGTAGAGGCAGAATATTTACTAAATCTTGTAGTAGAGTTAGGAGCTAGAATATCAAAATCAGAGTTATGAGCGTAAGCAGCTAATTGTCTCCAGTATTATTTCTATTATAACAACCCCTCTGAGTGTGTCTAGCATTAAAATCATAAGCCAAGATGGTACTACTACTATAGGAAAAAAAATATTTAGATCATGAATGAAATTAGAGGAAGCAACAATTTTACGAATGGGTAACCTGTTCACTTTTTCCTATGATTCCTCCTTCTCTCCATGACAACACATCACTATGATGTCACCATGACATCAAAAACTACAAATCAATAAAGTAATATTAATAATCATTCATTGAATTAATCAAGAAGAAGAAGCTGACAAAGATGAAAATTAAGCCTTTATAAAAGAATTACTCGAAATTCTTGATTTCATTGTCTATGAGGGATTTCAAATTCAATTTTAAAAGAAAAGAATCATTGCACGTACTTTCCAGCAACCAAAAGAAAATATATAAAATGGGCAAATTTGAAAAAGAAAGAAATGGATAAAATTGCAGATCAAATAGATCATAATATCTTAACAATGTAGTAAGTGAATAACAGAGAATAAAAAGTAATAAGCCCTAGAAAGAAAAAGTGGGGGTACCTCATAGATTACAGGGTTTGAAGCATCATTGCTGTTTTATAATTTGCATTTTTTGACATATCAAATATCCAATAGTAAGAAAGAACTTTATATCCGTATCACTTCGAAGTTTTTTTTATAAATTTAATATGCTTATATTTATCTTATCATTTGTATGGACAATTAAAACTAGAAACATGGATGATATTTCATTTCTAAAATAAGAACTGTATATTCAATGATTTTTCATTTTGGGAAAGCTTTTTGACTATCAACAATTTTAATATTTATTTTTCCTGGAAAATATTTTAAAATATAAAGATTTAATCGGAAATTGTATTGTTTAATGAATAAGTAAATTACGAAATACGAATGTTAAGTATAAAAAGACATATGTACGAACGTTTTAAATTTAATATAAAGTAAAACTGGATTAAAAATGTTAAATCATAAAAGTAGGAAATCTCAATTATTTAGCATCCCATTTTATAAGATAAAAAAGGGTGGAGGGAATTGTCAAATGTAAAAGAAATAGATGAAAATAAAATACACCATATCTTAATTTTTTATATATGTAAGTCTATGTAAATTTTGATATGTATGAATTTAATATGTGCACCTGTAAAAGGGTACAAGTTATAAAGTGTAATCGAATTTAATTTATGAAATAATTAATTCATTTTTATAGCTAATTTTATAACAGAATATATTGCCAACAAGATATTTTATTATAAATATCAATTTATTTCCTTTAGGTTTACAGAGATGTTTTTATAAGCAGAAATACTATTCATAGTTGATAAAATTATACATTATGAATATATAGAGATTCTAAATTGTTTCAAAGATAAAATGTCTCATGTTTTCCAAACAAAATAAATAAAATTTTTATGGAGAAACTACAAAGCATAATTATATACATAACAGTATATAAAGGAAACATCTATTAAAAGAAAATTAATTTTGTTTCCATGACGGAATGTTTCCATATTTTTATTTTCAAAGAAAATATTATGCTATTTTGTCCAACATTTCTTTAAGAATTTTAACACGAAAGAGAAACTATGCCAAAAATTTCCTGAGGATAAAATCTAAATTTTCTTAGTTTTGTTACCACTGGGAAAATATAGTTAAATATTCTTTTTAATGGGCAAACCTACAGAGATTTTTATGTAGATAGATGGCGATATATGGAATTTTGTGTGTCAGGAGTGCATGTATAGTATGGAATAGATAGAATACCAAATTTTATGGCCGTTTCTATGCGCATGTGCGTAGTTTGGAACCATATGATCTCTAGATCCTTCGAGGATTGAGGATCCAGAAAAAAGAAAAGAAGAGATATCTATTCAAGTTATCTCAGTCTATAGATTCTTGTATCAACTTCAGCAGGCTTCAAAATTATTACTCGCCACTTTGGCCTGGTTCCTTCTAGAAGGGGATTCCGATTTTTTAAACTTTATTCTGTCCTAATAAAATGGTAAAAGGACTCAGGTCTATTGATTTGCCAGCTGATTCCGTTGGCTTTCGATTATACATTGTAGCAGCCCCCTACTACACTAAGTTGGCAGAATGTATAAACGTTTAAAAATTACTTCATGATGCAAAAAAAAATTTTTAAGTTTTGAGTTTCAGATGGGGTTCAGTTCCTAGAAAGCCTTCGGATTTTCGTATCTTAGTGCTACCATGGCTTTCTCACCTTGTGTTTCTAACTGTCTGCACTCTTGTGTTCCTCTCCCTCAACTTCCTACATTCTTCACTATAACATGAATTTTTTTGTTGTCATATTTCGATATTTCTAACATTTTACTACATTCCCGCATTTTCCAAAAGATAAATATGAAATCTTTTTATAATATTTTAGAGCATATAAATAATAAAAAGATATTTATTTTAATGGCACAATACCTTACCAAGGACTGAAGATTTTAGAAAGACTATATATATTTCCAGAACATTTTAAAAATATTCAAAACTAATGAACAAAGATTTTCTTAAACTGTGTTTAGAACTAATTTAAGGTGTTTTTGCATACTTTTGAATTATTTTTGTTACAATTTATTTTTAATAAATTATTAATTATTTTTAATGTAATGTCATGCTGTATACTTTCCTATTACTTTTATTTATAATTATAAGAAAGTTGTATTGCTATTTTCTTATTCAAATTGTTGCATTTTTATCATTCACTTTCTTAGGATATTTATTTGCATGAAGATTCCATAATTTCAAATGTAAATAACTACATTATATTATATTTTTGTGAAATATGTTGTGTTATTTTTAATTAAAATTCAATTTTTTTCTATTTCATTTAAAATTCTCTCTACATTGTGATGAGACTTAAATTCAGTGCCGGCGCTGCAGGGGAATAATAAGAGAGGAATACATTGTAATAACATTCCTTTTGTTCCCTTTGATTTTCTGATCTCTACATTCCAAATTAAGTTGTTGCACTAACCCTACTAACCATGCATCATATTTCCTTATAGTATCATCTTCTTGCCTTCCTCCGTGGAAGAATCCGTGATGATATAACATTTATTTTTCTGCCAGTTTCTTAATTTCCCACTTGTTTCAAACTACTAAATAAAACAATTTATCTTGACTACCACATTCTCTAACTTCTGGACGTCCATCAGTTTTCACAGTCTTCAGAAGTATTGCTCGCCTAAGGGGGAGTGTAGCGATCCCACCACCAAAGAGGATGCATACAAAAGTACTGTGTGATACATCGCTACGCGAAGGAATACAGAAGGGGGGAAACATCAAAACTCTCCGCAGCAGTTGGAACGCGGCAGTTGAACTGTAAGCATCGCTCGAATCACTCGTTGCTGTTTTAAGTGCAGCATACTTGTATTATTTTAGTATTTCATAATTTTATTAAAGTAGTATGGATTAATTTATACCATTATCATGTATATTTAATTTCGACGTTACTACAGGGAGATGGAATTGTTTTGCCTGGTGTCCCGAGCTGATCCCCAATTCTCTAAACTTCCTGTGATGTTAATAAAATGATAAAATCACACAGGATTTCTTTTTGTGCCTGTTGATTCCACATCCCTTCCGAATACACCTTGCAGCAACTTCCAGTCTTGTTATATATATATATGTTTCAATAATTTATTAGCAGAGAAGATACCACATGTTTTAAAATTTGTACATAAAATATTAAAAAGGTTAATTTAGGAATCAGAAGATACATTAAAATGAATAAAGGACTATTTTCACCAGTGCTAAGTATAGAGCTTTCAACAACAGTTAGAAATTAATTCCGGGGAATTCCATATAGAAGCTTGCAACTTAAAACAAAGGAAAAATCAATATCAGATTACCTTTATATTTTTGTAATTTTTATTTTATTCCACCATAAGAACTTTACTCTCATAAAACTATAAAAAAAAATCGATTTTTTTTTTAATTCTTTCAGTTTTTATTTTTAAATGTCAAATAAAATGAGCTATTAATTATTGGACGATACTATTTATTAATTATGAACGGTCATTTGTCTCTTTTATGCTTAACTAAAAGTATTTTTTATCTCAATGCTGTTATGCGATATTTGATATCGAATTTATCTGCCACCTAGTGGAGTTAGTCATAACTATAAAAAAAAAAAATGATGTCAACTGGTATAAGTGGTCTAATTTATGAATATTTTCTATGAAATGATGTGTGATGTTGTTATCCTGTAGTAATTCAAGATGGCTGAGTTTTGATGGTGATGTCATTTGTATGCGGCCTCCAAGCTGCAGTCGCAATATGCTTGAACTTATCCGTGCCAAAGTCAATATTAATACCAAAACCCTCATTTAAAAATGGACAGCAAGGACTACGATCACATAAGGAATATGACCCTCATGTTCTTTTTAGATCGGCTAATTGACAAGGGTCAACCTCGTACCCTTCATGATTTATCCTGCCAATTCGGAACAAAAGGTTTTACTAAAGAAATGAGGCAAATTGCTGGGGGAAGTCAGTCAGGTTTGCGAAAATTTTTATCTCAATATCCATCATTATTCACTATTAATGATGATCAAGTTAGTGTTACCTGTTATACGCCCGAAGCCGATGATACAAACGGTAAAAGTAAACGTGATTATGCTTATGAAGCTGTTGAATATTTTAAATCTAAGTTAGAACAGTATGGAAATGCTGAAGTGCCTATCAAAAGCTTGTTGGGTCACAGATCTCAAGCCACTCCAGAAACAAGGCATATATCTGGTCAACATGGAAAAGAATTTAAAGAATTTCTCCTTAAACATCCTGATGTATTTGTTGTGAAAGATGACTATGTAGTATTAAAAAGTGTCTTGGAAAATATAAGCAATGATACATCACTAATGATTACGAAAGTTCCTGAGGAGGAACAGTTAGATCCTCAACTTACTAATCAATTGATTAACTTTTTTGAAAATGTTTTGAAACACCGTGGCCCTTTGCCTGTTAGTCAGTTGTTTGCTCATCTGACTGCCTGGTTTCCAAAAGATATGTGGTCAAAAATGGTAAATAATCCTCAAGATCTCCTTGCTTTCTTAAAAATGAGCTCTCAAATTTTTCATGTCCAATCTAATGTTGTATCTGTAGTTGAAAGAAAATCGGTTGCATCAACTTTAATTCCTTCCAATGTGCCTGTTCAGAATTCACCAATACCAGCACTTAGTCCTCAACCACCTGCTACTACAAATGTAGTAACTTCTTCTCATTCATCTCCAAACAGTGGTGTTGGCCGTTATCAAGAAAAGCCTCAAACATTTCAGCAGCGGCTGAAAACTCAGATTATGAAGGCTGTTGCTGATAATTCTGCAATTGATTATAAAAGATCGTCTAATGTATAACTCTTCTGGAGCATTGAACAAAGAGCCTCTTGATGCTACTATTATGAGAATGATAAAAAAAGTGAAAATTGTGACTAAAACAAAAGAATGTTCTTCTATAGTGAGGCATATTATGTCACAGAAAGAAAAAGTGATTTCAATTGATGGGGAGGGTGTCAATCTAGGACCATCAGGTCCCATGACACTACTACAATTTGGAACTACTGAAGAAAACGTTTTTATATTTGATTTGCTTTCATGTCCTCAATTGATGGAAGATGGAGGTTTAAAAGATTTATTAGAATCTGACGAAATTTTAAAGGTATTATTAATTTATATATTTATTATGAAGATAATGTTACATAGTTACATTGTAGAATTTGTAAAATGTATAATTAATGCTTGTGAAATTATTGTTTATATCATTTCAAACACACTTTGTTCACAAAAAATAAATTCCTTTTAAGACTTTTTTTACTTGTTTCTACTGTCTAGCATTGTTCTAATGTATTTTAAGTATTTTCTTTCATTTAAATATATATATATATATATATATATATATAATATATATATATATATATATATATATATATATAAATATATTTGTAGTGTTGGAGGGGAGAATCCTTACAATTTAAATTTATATTTTTAATCAAGATTTGTGAAAATCGGTCAAGCAAAGAAATTTAAACTATGGGCGGGGTCCAGATATAATATATAATTTCTAAATTAGCCAAATGGTATAAAACTCCTCATTACAAACAAAACATACAATTTTAATTCTTATTGCAAGTATATAATATATTTTTATTTGGTAAGTTATTTTATTAGACTGTTTTGTAAATTGATATAAGTCATTGGCACATTATAAGTATAAATTTTCATGAATTCTTTATATATAAGTGTTATTTATTAAGATATAAAATAATGGAAAATGTTCTTAAATCATTAATAATAGCTATACTATTAAGTTTAATATCTTTGAAACGAGTTTATATATGAACATAGCATTTTATAAGAATTTTTTTTTTTTGTATAAAATAGAAATATTGAAATTAGAATGAATGGTAAATCTATCATATCCTTTTCTTATTTAAGAAGCAAGATAAAAAAAAAAAAAAAAAAAGACAAAACCCAAATACTGAAATGGAAAATTTTTTAATCCAGATCCTAAAGCATTTTTATTTTTTCTTTGATTATGTGTTAAATGCATGGATTATTAACTCGGATGTTTTAAATTTTTTAAATTTTGTATTAGAGGAATATCAAGCTGCTGTGCACTTAAAGTAATTAAAATAAATTTATTTCTAAATGAGTCAGTAAATATTGTTTTAAACTCTTTAGAACATTATTTGGTGCAATATAGAACTTTTAAATCTTTTACTTTTTATTTATTTTTGTAACCATAATCATCCCTGTTGGATCAATCCCAAATAATTAATATATGAAATATTTTTTTTTTTAATTTATTGTATACTAATATAAAGAAAAGGTAAAGTATTAAAACTTGCATGAAATTTATTATTGCAAATGAGTTGAAAGTGTAACAAAATTTTTTATTCAGAGGAGGGCACTGAGGTAAAAAGTTTGGATGTCACAGATATAATTTATAACTAGTGTTTGATGATTTGTTAATTTATAAATTATGTGTGATATCTGTAATTAACTAATGAGTATCGAAATTGTTAAATTTGAATGTTTTGAAAATTTTTTTTTATTCTTTTATTGTAAACTGTAATTTTGTTAGTTGTAAGCATGAATTAAGTTCTGTTGAGATAACTTTTTTATATTTTCCTCTGTATTGATTTTGAAGTAATAATAGAGATTATATATACATCTTTTTTGTATGTGTGTGTGTGTGTTATATAATTTGTATGCACACCAAAATAAACCACAGACATTAATTAATTTTATGAATTGTGTTTCATTTCTTATAGATGCATTTTAAAAATTTTCAATTAAAAAATAGATAAAGAAAATTACTTAATGCAAAAAAGACAGATGGGCCATATGTGTTCAATCTATATTGATTTCTGATTAATCTTATTTTTAGCTTTTATATATTGTAACTTTTTTATATTCAGATCTAAATTTTAATTCTGTTACTATTGAAAATTATGAAAGATTTTTGCACAAAGAAAGAAAAAATAAAATAATAATAGTAGTAAAAATTGAAAATTGTGATTTCTTTTAAAATCCTATTATAGCAAAGCAGAAAATTCTTGTAGTAGAATGTTTCTTATGCATCTGCTGACTAATGGTGAGGTTTTAATAACTCAATTTTTTGTTAGTTTAAAATATAAAGTTTAATTATAATAACAGAAATAATAAATCAAATGCTTTAATAATTTATGATAAAGTATACAATCAAATGCTTTTATATATTTATCATTTATTAAATAATGCTTTAAAAATGACTTTTTGATTCATTGAAAGAGGATTATTTTTGTAAATTGCATATATTGCTTCCTAAAAAGGATTTTTTTTTTTTTTTTTTTGTTACAAAAAAGGGTGGCCAGAACCATTTACTATTTTTTCATTTTTTGTAGACTTGTAATTTTAATTCTAATATTTTTATTAATTTCAACTAAACTCTTTAAAGTTATGTATTAAAGTAGCATATTATTATTTTATAAAGGTTCTTAATATAAAAAATTTTTTAGGGTTGCTCATGATTGTCGAAGTGACAGTGGTGCTCTCTACCACCAGTTTGGAGTAGTGCTATCTAATGTATTTGATACTCAGGTAAGTCACAAACTCTTAATTTCTACCAATTTAAAATCATGACTATATTAAAATTTACAAAATATAAAATTAATGGGTATGCATTTTATTCATTTCCAATACATTCTTTAGCATTGAGCTGAAAAATAGAAAAACTACGAAATTGTTGATAATACTACATAAATTTTACAATATTTTTCTTACTGAGTTTAAAAAGCATTATAATATTTTCAAGTTGCTGTTTTTGAAAAGTTATACAATCATTTCATAATGATTTTCATACATTTTATTAATTGAATTCAATTTAAAGAAATGATAAAAATTATATTAATTTGTCCTATCCAGGATAATGGACTATTTTCTGCCCAGAAGTGGCTGGTTCAAGTTATTTTTACAATTCATATCATTCAAAAAAAAATTTCATGCAATGTTATTACCAATGAAGATTTGTATATATTCTGCTAATTTGCATGTTAACCATTTAAAATTGAAAATTTCTGATTTTGTTCTGTGGAAGTTATGCATGTTTTTTTAATGAATGATTTGTATTGAGGTAATAATTAACTGAGGGGGTAATTGTTCATATTCCCTTTGTACAAATAAATGTGTTTCACTATCTAACATCCCTATTCGCTTTCCTTCCTGAAAATTTATTGAAATGTATTTTATTGCGTTAATAAAAATGTTAATATTCTTATAAAACTATCCTTAAATGGCATTAAAAATTTCATTTCATAAAACTTTCACTTCTAATAAATATAATTTATTTTTATAATAAAAAATGCATCTTTTTTCTTTTTACCATGTTTGTTTAAAAGGCATTCATATTTTTCAAGTATTTTATTCAATTGAATATATGGTTTTGATTAACTTCTTTAAAAAGTAAATTGTCTAGAATGATGTTTTTTATATGCAATTTCTTATATTTAACTTGATTTTTAAATTTATAAACTTTTATATACTTGTATAACATTTATAATGAATAATATCTAATTATTGTAATACAATGTAATAAAAAGTGATGCATAAATGCTATAATGACAAATGAAATAATTAATATAGATAACTATAGCATAATTAAAAATAATATAGAGAATGATAAAGATCAATTATTATTATTCAAGACCCACTTGTAGCAATGGGAACAGTAATTACAGACAACTTGAATCTAAGAAGTTAGAATAGTCGTTTACAATACTGTGTTTGTTATGTATAGAAATATCACTAGAGACAATACAAGAACAATTAGATAACAAGTAATAAATAAAATACTTGTCATGAATGAATGTTTCTTGCCTTTTTTTTATTTTGAATTTCTGTAAAAGTTATTTTAGAAATTTGAAAATTTTAAAACTTAAGCCAATGAAGATTAACACATTTTTTTTTACAATGAATTATAAACAAATTGCCAGACTCAGAATGAAAAATGAAGTAGATAGATAAGAATGTCATAGTTGCAAAAAACATTGTGAAAGGTTTTCTCTTAGAAAACTGTAGCAAATATCTCTTCACATGGCACCTGCTATAACGTATGGAATACGAGTTAGTTTTAAAGAAATTAAAAGATTTGAGTATTTGTATAGTATATGTACTCTGAGTTCCATATAAATAACTTCTTTTTAAACATTATCTGTCTAAATTGAAACAAAAAATATATCTGTTTAGTGATTAATTAATTTAAAATTCATAGAGAAATAAATGGAACTTTGCAGTATTAATCCTATTTTTTAAAATTTTGTTTTTGTTATTAGATAATGATTCATTTATAATAATTTATTATCCATTTTATCCAAAATCCTAGATAAAATGTTTTCTTCTTTTAAATAGTCATCCACTAATTTTCTGTTGATGGTTTATTTGCTGCCACTAGGAATCGTATCTTTTTTTGATGTTGAATTAAATATTTATTTCATAAAAAATTTGCCATAGAGTAGATAATTTAATACATTCTTGAATATTTGCATTCTAAATACAATTCAATCCACAAAAATATTTTGAAGTTAACTGGAATTTTAAGCTAGAACAATTAAAAGTTATTCTGGCTTTCTCTGCATATTAAAATTCAACTCTAAATATTAAATTCAATTTAACATGCCTTTAAAAATTGAATGGATCAGAGCATAAGAAATTTTAGTAGATTAATATAAGAATAATTTTAATATCA
Source organism: Caerostris extrusa (assembly GCA_021605095.1). Classification (NCBI taxonomy): domain Eukaryota; kingdom Metazoa; phylum Arthropoda; class Arachnida; order Araneae; family Araneidae; genus Caerostris; species Caerostris extrusa. The sequence goes on from BPLR01013831.1 coordinate 56,431, forward strand.
GAAAATTATTATTATTATTATTATTATTTTTTTTTTTTGCTACACATTGATTTAAATTTATTATGTACTTTTAATCTTTATATATTTATTTTTATATTAAAATGGTGGTGTTTTGTGAGTATTTAGATTAATTTAGTGAAGCTTTTAGATGTATATTTTCTAATGTATCTAAAGCCACTAATATTTTTGTATCATTATTAATTTTTTAATCAGTAATTATGTATTGTATACTTGAATACAAAAAGAAGGGTGGGGACTACAGTCTTATTTTCTTGCATTTAATTTGCAGTGTTTTTATAAAACATAGGTATTTGGGTTTTTTTTTATTTTTTTAATCTCCTGGTCTTCCTTGATTCTCTCATCTAATTTTCTTTTCTTGTACTTATAGTATATTAGTAAAATTTACTGTTAAAAAGAAAGAATAATGGTTTTAAGGTTATTTTCTAAAATCATCTTTTTCTAAATGTAAATGAAATTAAAAATTTTATATATATTTGAAGTCATTTATCCTAAATATGCTTGAAAAATTTAAAAAATTGATGAAATAATTATTTGCATTTGAAATTTTTAAATTTTTATCGTTTCAGGCTGCCCATGCTGTTTTACAACAACAAGATGCAGGAAAACCAGTTTATAAAGTGAAAAACATTTCCCTTAATACTTTATGTAGTACTTATGGTGGACCAGTGAATCCACGTAAAGATCAAATGAAAAGCCTTTATCGTAGGGATCAAAAATTTTGGAGCCGTCGTCCGTTGACAGAAGATATGATATTTCATGCTGCATTTGATGTATATTGTCTTTTACCTGCAGTGTATTATAATATTAAAAGGTACATATCCATTTTTTAATTATTTCCCTTGTAATTCCACTGTTTTTATAAATTCTTGTGTAAAATAATTATTATTAATTTATGACAATAGTCTAGATCAATTTCAGTTATTCAAATTGTGTAATGCACCTTCAATTTTACTTTGTAAAACTGTTTATTAAATTTATTTGTACATGATGTAATGAATCTTTTAATTCATCTGCTTTTTTTTTTTTAGCTTATTGCGACCTGAATCACTTTCAATGCTTAATGACTTATGTTATGAACAATTGATGACATATATTCGTCCTGAAGATGTGAAGTCTTCAAAAAAACAAAGGAAAATTGATATGGAAGTTCTAGATCTTAAGCATAAGTTGAATTCTGCTCATAGCAAACAAGTGGTACTTAGTAATCGTGAAATACGCCTACTGAGGTATGTTGATTTTTTATCTTAAAATGTGCTACTAATAGAATCTTGGCAAGAATGTTTAATACATATACAATTTTGCATTAAGAATTTTTCTATTATAAGATAATTTCTTAATGTTTGTTGGGTCCTCTCCCTGCATTAATATATTAGTATTTAAAAACTAACAAAATATTTATTTTTGATTTCAAAGGTTTGCTTTTTGAGTGGACATATTTCACTTGTCTCATCTTGTGTTAACTTCATTATAACAAAAAGCACTTGATAGAAATGGCATTTCTCTCTTCAAGCAGGTATATTAAAATAAAATTTGACAGGATGAAACAGTGACCAAATATAACATTTTTCTTTAAAGTAATTGAGTTTTATTTATCAATAAAAAATGTTGCATAGTAAAAGTTCTGTTTTCACTTTTATTATAATTATTTATACTTAAGCTTCATTTAGAAATTTCTAAATAAATACTATTGTTTTGATTTAATTGCCTGTGAATTTAATTATTTCACCGTATAAATTTGAAAACCTAAGTTGTTAAAATTATTTCTTAAACTTACGATTCTAGAATCCTGCAGTTATGTCCCCCTCCTCAAATCTGAAGTATCAAGTTTGGTTTTATATAAGTAATGTGAACTGATATTTTTATATGAAGAATTTTAAATTAAATCTCTTGTAACCAGTATAATTTGTAAAAATACAAATAAAGCTGATGAATTTATCATAAATATTTTTTGTGGGGAATTCTTTGTATTTTGTACAAAGATTGTAAAAATATTCGTATGATATAGGTTTTGCTTTTTTTCACCTTCATGCAAAATATGCAACTAAATGGAATCGCAGAAAATAAATTTCTACGATTTGGATATCATCGGCTGTATGTAAATTATTTCAATATATGTACCATGTATCATAAATATTTTCAAAATTCAATAAGTTATGTTTGTTAATTTTTTAGCTAACATCTTTCTAAAAATTTTGTCTATTTTATTACCTAATGAATGTATGTTTCAACTGAATTAAATTTAGTCTTCTTGGTTGGCCAAAATATTTACATAAAAAACTTAGTTCACATCATGTGCATCCCCCCTCCACAATTTTTGTTAGATTTAAATCATTTTAAAGTTTTTGCCATTATTGTAAATTATAATATGTATAGAGTAAAATGCCAGTTCATAATTAAGACTTTAATTTTATTTTTTGTCTTTATGATTTACTTCTTAGTATAATGACCTTATATTTGAATCTCATTATACTTATTTTTAATGATACTATTAATTTGAACTGAAGTTAAGCTTCTTAACCCCTTACCTGCCGAGGAAAACTTACGAGATGCGTCCCCCAGTGCCACCGTTTTCATACAGGCGTGCGTAGTTATGATATGTATTGAGGAAAAAAAAAAAAGAGGTGCGTTTTTGCAACATGAAACCTTTTACTTTCACAGAAAAAAATAAAATGTAAAAAAAAAAAAAAATTTAAATTTAAAGTATAGAATAACAGTGTAATAAAACAGATGTTAGAACTTATCTGCTGTGTGATATTTCCTAAAAACAAGAATTCTTTATTGTTTCATATGTAAAATATGATAGGAGAAATAACTATTTATTTAAATGTCTAAACTTTTTTTTTTATAAACCAAGTCACATAAACCAAAATCACATTCATTGCATTGATAGCTGGTTTCACGACGAAACGGAAGCAAAAGAAGAATAAAAAAAGCACGACCTACTCAAATGGAAACAGAAGCAAAAACTGCACAGCTATGACTCACCGTTTCAGAAACATCCCCTTTACCAATACCCTGTCCCTTTTCTCCGAAATAATAAAATCCTTTTCAAACATTGTCAAGGTCATTTTGTGGCATTCCAAGACCGTGGAGCAGTTTTCTTTATAGCAGCGCAATGCAAAGGATCGTACTTCGGAAAGGCGTATATATACGCCGGCGGCAGTGAACGCATCGGTTGAGTGAGGCGTATATATACGTCGGCGACAGTTAAGGGGTTACAAGTTATGAGTTTTAAGAAATTACTTAAAATTGTCCATTATTTGAAGGGAGTTATTTATATTGTTTCCTTATAATCAACTTAATTTATTAAGTTTTGTTATAGTACATTTTTTTGCATTAAAAAATTTTTAAATTTATTTAAAACAAAAGTTTTTTCTTTCTTTGCTTTTAAAGGTAAATAAATGTATGTATATATTTATATCAGTCTCGCTTTTGAACATTTGAATCTGTTTCTCTCCAATTTCAGTTTTCTATTTATTCTAATGTTTTTGTTTTTTGATAAAAAAGAAGTTACTAAATAATATACAGTCTATGATATTCACATTGACAACTAAGCAAAAATACTGTTGCTTACTAATTTGTTTTCAACTTTTTAATTATTGAGGTAAAAGAATATCGCCAAAAATCAAGTATATTTATTAAAAAATTGGAATAACAAATATAAAATAAAATCATTTTCTTTATTATTATAATAATTAAATTTTATTATTTAGCAAACACAAGTGTAAAAGTGATGATACATGTTTTATTAATAAGTGATGAGATATGTTTTATTAGTAATACTTATCTACATATCAGGTTTGATTAAATTTTTACCTCAATAATTAAAACAAGTTCAAAACAAAAATTATTAATCAATAACATTTTTGCTTAGTTGTCAAAGCCAATATCATAGATTGTATATTTTTTAATAACTTATTATTCTCAAAGTTTTTAAGTTCATATATTTTACAGCTAATCCTACTTTTTTTTTCTTTATAATGCCATGACTAAAGTATTTATTTGCGATTTTTATAAAATTCTTATAAGGGCAATTGGTGGACAATGTGGAATTAAGCTGGGTAATCCCCTGAGCATAATATTTTTTGAAGATTTCATAATTACATATAAACATTTCAATGAAAAATAATTTATGCAAAATAATATACATGCATACAATGTTAATGTTTTTAGAAATTTTATAATTTTATATTAGATTGTAGGGTTAGAGAGCCTTATCATAAAGCTCATTTTTATATCAAAATGATTGATTTGTAATATTTGTTTATTAAAAGTATAAGTCTTAATCGTCAAAATAAACATAGATATCTGAATTCAACTTATTCTTAAATACATGAAACCAATTAAAAATATGTATTGTATTAGTTTTATATTGTTTTATTAATTTAATAACTTTTTACTTTTATTGACACCAAATTTTTGTCATTATACTTTTTTTTTTATTACAGGTATCTTGAGCTCAGTCCTCAAGATCGTGCCAAAATTGAAGGTACTCCTAAAGTAGCTAAAAAGTTAGAGCGGCCGCGAAGTAGAGGAAATAGTAATGATTCTGGATCTCTGCATTCCGGATCTGGTAATGCAGAAGATGATAATTTCTCAGAAGACAGCAGTGTAGATGGCACTGGAGATTATGATGACCACTTAAGTAATAAAGGAGATTATGATATCAGTGAATCAAATTACAGTTCTTTTTCAGATCCATTCACATCATATACCTCACCAGCTCATTCACTTTCAAATTATCGTGTTTCTACTCCAGAACTTATTCTAAATGGGAATTCAGATCAATTTAGCAGTTGGTCACCAGGTGGAAGTAGTTGTGGAGGTATGAATTGTTGTACCTGTGAATGCCACAAGAAACTTCCAATGTCACCTAAACCCTTGAAATTACAAACTGCTCAAAAATTGTAATACAGCTTCACAAACTTTATCAACTGGGGACATAGTTATAACAAAAGTTTTTTTTGAAGATAATGAAAAAATAAATGGAAGTAAAGCTAATTTAGAGCTGTTATCCTGTAATAATAGATAAATGCTACAATATTGTGTTCAGTACATTTTATTCCTCAATTATTTTTATGATTACTCTTAATTTATAACTTATTTGGTAAGTAATGTGTGGCTGTGCAAACATTCCTAATTTTTTTTTTATTACATCTGAAATTTTTTTCTGTAGTTTTGACATACCAAATCTAAGATACTTCTGCTTCTCATTGGATATGTGAACTTAATTTGCTCTGTTTAATTTTTTACATCATAAAAATAGAGTATTACAATTTATAATTAACTAAAAATTTAAAAAATAAAAATATTAATGATCTCTTATTTTCATAACCTTGAATTATGAAATTGGTGCTTCAAGTATGCGAAGCATATACTTCATTGCAACCAATGATAGTTCTGAATTAAGCATCCACTTATTTAAATTTTTCTTACAAATTACATCCTTGCATTGATTTTTGCAAAATTATTTCTTGTTTAAATGAAACAAATTATAAAAAAAATGCTTACTAAAAAAGGTGAATTTTTTTAAATTTCTTTGTTAACATGCTGCAAAAATTCGCATTTTTTTCCCTCCTTTCCTCATTCTCCCACTTTTTCAGTTTAAAATTAACAAATCTCAATGGAAAGTTAACTGTATTTTCATATTTATCTTTTGATATTGGCTGTTATGTATGTGGTTTTAGAATTATTAAGACTTGAAGGTGTCCTTTATTTAATAATTTTTAAATCTTTATTATTTTTTTTATTTAAAAATTGTTTATTTTGTATTCTTTTAATGAAAATAGTTTTAAGTATCTTAATCAAGAAAGAATATTTTTTATTTAGAGCAGATTTTTCTTAATATATATCCTTAACTCTTGTTTTTATTTGTTGGTTTTCCCCAATCCATTTTGTTTTTAAACTTTAATACTCTCTGGTGTCTTTCCAGACTAATTAGTTATTAGTATTTAAATGTTTTTGTTATACTCATGTAAAATTTTATGAAATTTTTAGATGTATTTTATTGAAACTTCTATCAGAAGAGTGGTAATTTTGAAAAAAAATTTTGTTACTTTAGCATCATTTGTTGTAGAACTTTTAGTTGCTTGTACAAAGTGCTGAAATTGGCAGCTATCTATCCATTTTTAATTTATATAAATTTAGTGTTTTTTATTTATGATAAGTATATTTATTCCTTTTTAAAATCATGACCCTATGCAGCTGCATGCATAATTTGAGCTTATATAAGACAAAATGTTTTATTTATTATATTTATAAAAAATTGCATACAGATATTTCAGCTTATAGTGATTTCATCAATTTACTTGTCAGCAGTTCTCATTTCTGTTGACTGAAAAATTGTAGTTAGTCTCTTTTCTGTGTGAGGTCTTCCATGTACTATTTATTTTTAAAATACTTATTTATTTTTAAGATTATTTTTCTGATACTTAACTTGAAAAATGAGTGATTAAAAAAACACTTAAAGTAGTGTTTTGGTTGTTATTTTTTGTTTTGCAAATTTTGTTGATGTATAAATGCTAAAGATTAAAACCATTTTTAATGACCTTTTATATTATTTGATTTTATATGAAGCAGATGCAATTTTAAAATTATTCATATATAGTTATATTAATTTTAAAAGTATTTTAATGCAGTTTATGATTTCTGGTAAAAACTGCAGTTATGTATTTTTATAACTTCTCTACTGTGAGAAGCATATTAATTTTTTAAAACAGAATGTACTTGATAATGCATGATTTTTCTTTTTTGTTTGCAAATATTTTACAATTTTCATTTGTTTTTTAAATCAATTGTAGACTGAATTTTATAAAATAATTTTCTTGTGAAATGTGTTTTAGTTTAGTTCCTGGTGGTTTAGCTCAAATAAATTACAACTTTTTAAGTACAACTTTCTTATTGTATTTTTATTTTATGCTTGGAAAAATAATGCATGTGCACCCAGGATTTTATCTGAGTAGAGGGGCTCAACAAAATGAAGCATAACAGTTTAAAAAACCCAAATAGATCATACTAAACTATACATATTAGAAAAGGTATTCAAAGTTGAAATTTCATATGTTAATTATTTTATTAATAATTTTTACATTGCACACATTTTGTTCAAATACATAAAAAAGAGAATTTTATTTTTTGTGCAATATTTCTTAGTTTTAAAAATTTAATTTCTAAAAAATTACATCAACAAATTATAAATTAATATTTAATCTTCTTTTCTAGTTTGCCAGCTCATTGTTTATGTGGAACTTCAATATTTTGAGAAATATTGAATTAAAACTAAACCAGAAAAAAAAATGCTGGCTCGATCGTCAAATTTAGGAGCGATAATAAAATTGACACTAATAAGAAAAACGTTAATTCATTGAAATTATAAATATTTAACAAAAAACAATTAGTCTTTAGTGGGAAGTGGCTATAAGTTTGAACTCATACGGCCTTGGTGTGGGGAGACTAAAGCCAGTCAGTGTCCCTGGATGAGTGCCTGTATGTAACCGACTATTAGTTATCTACATTTTTCCAAGTATGATGTAAATTTACACAAATTGATTTATTTTAGCTATGTTTATAGTTTTGTGGCATGCAAGAATTGATTTGCATCTTGTGAATAAAAGAGCACTATTTGTAAGATTTTTTTTTTTTTTTTTAGTATGTCAATAAGTATTTTTATATGCACAATTGATAGCCTGAATGATTTTTGACTTTTCCTGTTTAGTATACAATCGTGTATAAAAAAAAATTATTGAATTTGTCTGTAATATTTTGTCAAAGTTCCTGTCCCAATAGGTTTAACATTGAAATTAAATAAAGAAGCAATTACATTAGCCTATTATTGTGTGGTCAGTTAATCTTTTCTTAAACAGCGATTCTCCTTATTTAAATTTTTATGTTAAGTGTAACCTATAATGAAATATGATTTAATATTATATATATTAATTCTTAGTTAAAATATTTAATATTTTAGGTACTTTTCATACTGACTTGTTTTGTGGTGCCCAAATTAACTTTAAATATCACTGAAAAGAGTTGTTTTTTTAATTTATTATTTTGTGGATTGCCACTTTTATTCACATTTCTCTTGTTACATTACTAATTAAAATTTAGATGTGAATTGCAGTTATATATTACTGTACTCTTTCTGTAGAAACAAATGTATTTTTGCATACATATGAAATGTACAGTTATCTAGATGGTAAAACTATATTTCACAAATCAGTGTTATTAAAGCAATAAAAATCATAAAGTGGTTGTGATATTGTGCTACTAAGAATACTGTGCATTTAATTCATAGTTTATTAAAAAAAAGATATTATAATTTCAGGTTTAATTTTTATAGATTTCCCTATTTTAAATGCTCACTTGGTTATTAACATTGTTCTTTATTTTCAGTTTTTATAAAGTTAAGGTTTACTAGTATGTATATATATATATACTATTGTGGTGAGAGCAAGATTTTAATGCTTTGTGTTATTTAACATAATTTCAGGGGGGCTGATTTTAATTTGTGATTTTGTAAATCTTGCTTATTGAGTGCTTTATTCATTTTATAGTTTGAATAAAGACACTTGATACCTTGTTTGTATATTACAGCTTTTTATGAGTTTGTATTTTTTGACTATTGTATATAAAAATTGATTTATTTAAAAATAAAACATAACAAATTTAATTATTTTTATTTTAGTTTCTTTTCATTAAAAATACATTTAATAAATTTTTAAATTCAACCTATGGCGAGTGATGATAATGACTTCTTATTACATTTAACTTTGATTGGTCACTGTGGCATACTTTTCTTAAATAGGAAAGCATTAAATTAATTAGTAGGCTTAAATTTATGCAGTAGATTATTGAATAACAGGTTATTTGCTTGTGTTTATTTGCATTAGTTAACTAATTCATGGCACTTAAATGTATTTTGTGGGAAGCAAATAAAGTAACATGATCTCTACCATTAAATCAATCATATTTTACTTTTAAAATTTGCACGAAAAAAGAGTAAAATAAGTTGGGAAAAACATAATTTCGTGCAGAAAATACTGAGCCATGCTGAAATTGCTTTGTACTCTGATTTACTTCCATATTAAATATTTCTGTACTGAAAATGTGCAAATTCTTTTAATGGCAATCAAAAGGAATCAGAATTTCAAATTATTGGCAATATTCTGATGAACAAGAAGGCTTCAAATTACAAACACAGAAATTTAAATTTATTTATTTGTGCTCAGCTGTGGATAGGTAATGACACCCTTTACAAAATATTTAAAGCTTTATTGTTATGTGTAAATATGGAATTTAGTGTTCATCAACATGCTCCATATTTCATTTTATGTGCGTTATCATCAAAAACTATTAAGTTCTGAATGTGAGAAGAAAGTTATTTGATTTTAAAATCAGTTAGAATTGAAGGAAGTCTGTCATATGTCTAAACTAATTGTTGAAGCGTGCAAGAAGAGGGGATGTATTATCATTGCAATGACAGCTAAAAAGGAAATTTACTTATAAAAACTATTTTTAAATGAAAACTATAAACTGATAAATAAGATTTCTGTACGAAAAATAAAGTATTATTTTAGTCCACAAGAACAAGAAAAGTAGATCAACGATTTACTTTCTCATTAGTTTAGTTTTAGGCGAGCTTTTTTCTTGGTTCTATTTCATTGAATAATGTTTTGAATATGTGCAAAGTTTTTCTGAGAAGTTACAGACCAGCCTAAAAGGGATAATTTATTTCATAATGCTTATGTGTTTAGTACATGTTAGGCACCAGCTACGACGAATCATGAAAAACTTAAAATATTGCAATTCCGCATCGGGAAAGCATGGGGAGAAGCTGTATAATCTGCAACTGCTCAAAGTATAATGGTGTTGCAGAACTTTTTATGAAGATTTATTCATTCTATCTATGTGAAGCATAGTTGAATCATAATTTCAATATTCTATTCCAATGTAGATGGCGTTAAATGCAGTATAATGTAGCATGTCATACATTAGAATTTCAATTAAATTGATTCCCGGGAAAATAATAACATTGACGTACTAAAAATAGCACTAATATCTCCTAACCTTGATTTAATCTTTTATTTATGAAGATTTTTAAAGCAATACTCAGTATTCAATAACATCTAAAAAATCTCTAAGAGTACGAGATATTACGGTGAAATGTAAGTGCAAATAGTAAGTGAGTAAGCGCATTAATAAATTAATGAAGTAAAAATACTCAGTAATTTAGATAAATACTTATGTAAATATTATTAATTATCTAAAATGTAAATAATTAGTCAAGGAGAAGTTAATTTAGATTGTAGTAGAAAGACAAGAAATTAGGGGGGAAAAAATTGCAATAAGACAAGAAACAATTTGGAATTTCATATTTATATCATCTTTTTTTTTTTTCCTTCTAATACGTGTTTAACAGAAAACAATGAATGCCAACAACAATGAAATTTTTGATAGTTTCAAATTCTGGAATCTCGTATGATTCAAAGCTCTAAAGTTTATCTTATTTTATATGCGATTTTTAAATAATTAAATGGATATACTTTAAAAAACAAATGTTGCATTTGATATAACTATAAGTTATAACTACTGGTACTGTAACCGTGCTCCCTCCTACGCACTCCGAGAGCGCCCCCTGTGGCGTTCAGGAGAAATGGCCAGCAGGCATCGAGACTCACCCGAGAGGAAGTACTGCGCTGCCTCAGAGACGTTTAGTTTTACAATCTCTCATCCCAAGAAGGAAAATATCTTTATTTTCGGCTTAGAAGTGGGATCATTCACGAATATTTATTAGATGCCTTTAAATGTGTTAAATATTATATATCTTTAATTGTATGTGGTGTTTGTGCGCGTTTAAATACAGCTGTGTTCTCAAACCTGTGTCTCACCCAACCACACCCAGATCCAGCTACGAACAACCGACAACACTACAGTACTAGTTTTAAATTTAAAATTATTTTTTTAAATAAAAAAGCTGGTTTCCAAATTCTGTGAATTAACTCCTTGTTTTTTAATACAAAAATGTAGGCATCAAAATTTTATACTAATATGGAAGAGGTTTTAATATCCATTTTTCAAAAATTTTCATTGGAGGACTCACGTAGTTCTTGAAATAATGGATTCTGTTATCTTTTGCCAAGAATATCAATAATGAAAACAATTTTTAAAAAAAAATTGCATTTTGAACACTGGTATTTTAAATTTTATTAAATTTCGAACAATCAAAACTAGTACAAAAAAATCCTAATTTTTAGTATACTGATTTCCTGAAATTATGAAAAAATCAGAAAAATTGAGATTCCACGTCCAAAAAGTACATTTTTACAAAAATTACGCAATAATAATAATAAAAAAATCCTAAAACTACGCAATACACATAAAAAATAGTACCCAATCAGAATATGATATGGAAATTAATGGGGCCACTGTCGCTTAACGTCTCAAAAACAGGCTTTTAGCCTGTGCAAGTAGAAATTGCTTAGTAAAATTTCGAGATAGCTATATATTTTAGATATGAGCATCATCTGAAGAATTAATGAGTGAAACATTAGGCGAATAGAAGTGGGCTAGCATCAATCCAATGTGGCGAAACAAGTTGAATGTAAGTCCTGTAATTCATAGGTTGTGTAATGTATTTCTAAGAGTAAAATCAGTTTCTAGGAATACAGCCAAAAAAAAGACACACAGCTACAATTGCCGCAGATCATTAATTGTAAGAAGACACGAAACACTTCAACAAACCCATATCTTTTCTTGTAGCTGCCTCAGAAAAGCTGGTATTCAGATCCAAGGCTTCACGAAGGAGGGTTAAAGGGTTACGTCCAGTATTGTGTGTAGTTCTCATAATTCACCCCGCCGAAATGATAGGTTTATTTATACACACACGCATCAGTTTGAGTGTAAGTCAATATATGTCTGTAGTCTTTATTGACGAGCTCAGATTTTGGTATAAAAGTGACTCAAAAAGTATTGTTGATCTAGTGGAAGCCGGGAACTTACAATTATTCCAGTCAAATCCATAAAACAATTAAATCTTGTGGATCCAGTATATGAGTGTGGGCATATATCTCTTTGGATGGCCGCACTGACCTATATATCGTCTCAAGAGGCACCGTTACTGCTCAGTTATATAGAGATGATATTCTTGTTTCAATTATTCACCTTTAAGCAGATGCAGTTAGTGATTCCCTTTATCCTGCCAAACGAGAATGCTAGACCCCACAGAGCTCGGGTGAGGGAAATTTGCCTATCGTGAAGATACTATTGTGTCCATGAATCAGCTAGCACTTTCTTGAATTTAAGCATAATTGAACATGTTTAGGATTTTTTAGAAGATGCATTGCCGCACTTAACCCAAACCTTCAGGTGTTTTTTAACTATCTTGACTGCGACATAAATTTTATTTTGAGTATGATATAAATTTTTATGTATGATATGCAAGAAATCTTTAATATTGGTTGTTTTATGTATAAAGCCCCATCCCCAGGAGAACAAATTCTATTCGCCAATTCATTAAAAATCGGTTTGAAAGATCTCTATCGGAAAATCACGTGTTTCGACGTCACTCTGGCAAGAGTCGGTTTTACGCACATCAAAGGGACCCTATTTACGACCAGCTGTTACTCCCAGCCAGAGATAACGTGGCTTGTTTCTCGCTGTCAGGCGGAGACCCTCGGAGCGAGATCGCCTCGGGGTGACTCGACTCGTTTGAACACAGCTTACAAAGGTTTTTTTCCCATTACATATCTATATATATATATTGACCCTGATAAAATTGACAGAGGCTTTAAATTCAGAGATCCGGTGCTGGTCATCTGGTCAAGGGAAGTTTTCACCAAAGAGAATGAGGGTAAGAGCTACCTTGAATATAAAGACGTATTACCATCGTCCCGGTTGGAGTTGTTTTGAGCTGCACCGTTCTGTTTGTGGTCAAGATATATTTAATAAGGGGGAGTTCAGCCTTGCAAAGATAAAGTTGTGTCTGAGAGAGTGTGTTTGAGACAATAGAGGGACTTATTATATTATCCACTTAAGACACATTTGTGTGACTTTGAAAAATCGACTAGCTGTGACATTTAGCGTCAGAAGCCAAAATTTTTACCCTCATCTCGGAGCTTTTTAGAGTGAGGAGTGAAGACGAAAGATTCTATCTCAAAAACAAAGAGAGCCGAAAGTAGGTCTCTAAATGAAAATGATGACGAATTACTTAGAATCATATACGATTTTAAAAGCGAAAAATAAAAAGTCAAGTAGATTATCTGAAATAGAGGGAGAGAGGAAAAAGTACCAGAGGAGAGAAGAAAGAGAACTAGATTACCGGGAAAGGTCTGAATTTCCAGAAAGAAATCAGAGAAGAGACGAGTTCAGCCCTCGTGATGGAAAGTGAAAAAAAAAAAAAGTGCTGTAAGCCCGAATGAGAAAATGCTGAAACGGCGGTAGCTGTAGTTTTGAATGGAGTCATAGATACAGGTACGCAAATATCGATAGTACGTGAAAATTTGGTGGCAGACGCACTTTACGATGGAAAAAAAAAAAATAAAGATATATTCAGCGTTTGGAGAAAGTGAGGTAACCCCTTAAGAGTACTGGCTATGAAAGTTAACGATGATTTACATGATAACGTTCCAGTTATTTGTGCCGTTTCAAGTAGGCTTGTTCCTGATTTATTGCTAAGCTCATCTGCTATAAAATGCTAGTTTAAAATATCGAACTTCACAAGAGTAGCAACTATGGGAAGACGGCATCTTCAGAAATGAAAAAACCAAACAAATTGTGTACAGAAGATAGAAAAATATGTCTTTGTCACCTTTGTGAGTAACTGTGCAACACACACCCAGAATATAACTGAAAATTTGCAGCAAACTCAAGTTCCTATCTAAATGCCGCAAAATGCCTCTTCTAACTTGTCGCAACAACAAAACATTACTGACAATCTGCAACAGGTAACTTTAACATTAGTTTGCAAAAGCAAAATATTTCTGATAGTCATCATCATTCCCAAAATACTCTTCATTCAACTACAGTTGAAAACCTGCATCAAGCATACTATTTCTCTGAAATCACATGCTCCAACTAAGCTTATTACAGACGTTTAAGGCTTACCACAAGCTCCGAATATTGTTAAGGGTTCAGTGGCTGTTATTGCTGAAGATACAATTAGTAAAGATTTAGAGTGAAAATTTCAATGGTAACAACAAGAGAAGAAGTATATGTTTCAAAATGGAAGATCACAGAATTAATGGGAAGGTTATCCAAAGTCGAATATGAAGATAATTACCTATAACCAACAGCTACACAACAAATTAGTAATCAGCTCAATCAATCGTAACTTTTGTCAGCAATGATAATTAGATTAAATATCCATGGTATCGTACCACAATTAACCAAAATATGAAAAGATGTAAAAAAAAAAACATTTCCCCTCATTTGTCTGTTGTAACGGTCCAAGATCGTCAACATTGTAATTTTCAGGGTCCAGTTTGCACCCATTATTATCTGAAGAATGAAATAGTCTGTCCAATCAAGAAATAATTTAAATGGGATTATTGGTGCAAGAAGGTAAAGAAAAGAAAAGAAAGAGGATTAGTATGATTTAAGGAGAAGATACAAAATACATACTCATATTGTAGCAATTTAAATAATTGGTCCAGTTTAGAAAAATTTAGTTTATAAAATGTTTCCAACATAATTTAAATTTGATGTTGTCAATTAAAAAAAAATTAAGTTCATTTCTGCATGGAAGGAAGATATGTAAAGAATATTTACCATGGCTATTTAAGTCTTGTTGTTAATCAGAAATTGAGTTTAGCATAATTACACTACTGGCTATTAAAATTGCTACACCAAGAAAGCGACATGCTACAGACGTGAAATTTAAACGACAGGAAGAAGGTGTTGTGATATGCAAATGATTAGCTTTTCAGCGCATTCAGACAAAGCAGGCGCCGGTCGCGACACCTACAATGTGTTTAAATGAGGAAATTGTTCAGCCGATTTATCATAGACAAATTGCATTTGAACGCTGTTGCCTGGTGAAAAGTTGTTGTGATGCCTCATGTAAGAAGCAGAAATGCGTACCAGCACGTTTCTGACTTTGATAAAGGTCGAATTGTAGCGTACGGGGATTGCGGTTTATCGTATCGTAGTATTGCTGCTCACGTCGGTCGAGATCCAATAACTGTAGCGGAATATGGAATCGATGAGTCCCGGACAATAATACGGTACGCCGTACTGGATCTCAACGGTACCCTATCACTAGCAGCCGAGAAGACAGGCATGTTACCCGCATGGCCTTAATGGATCGTACAGCCACGTCACGAGCCCTGAGTCAAGAATTGGGTTCGTTTGCAGGACAACAAGTGACTGCACGACGAACAGTTCGACGACGTTTGCAGCAGCATGGACTCTCAGCTCGGAGACCATGGCTGCGGCTACCCTTGACGCTGCATCACAGACAGAAGAGTCTTCGATGGTGGTCACCTGGCGTGATGGTATGGGTTGCTATTGGATACACGTCTCGATCACCTCTTGTTCGAATTGACAGCACTTTGAACAGTGCACGTTACATTTCTGATATGTTACGACCGTTGGCTCTACCCTTTATTCGAATTCTGCGAAACCCTACGTTTCAGCAGGATAATGCACGACCGAAGGTTGCCGGTATTGTACGGACTTTCCTTGATGCGGAAAATTTTCGGATGTTGCCCTGGCCTGCACTTTAACCAGATCTCTTGCCAATAGAAAACGTCTGGTCGATGGTTGCCGAGCGACTGGCTCGTCACCATACGCCAGTCACTACGGTTGATGAGCTGTGGCATCGTGTTTAAGCTGCATGGGCATCTGTACCTGTACATGCCATCCAATCTCTGTTTGACTCAATGCCCGGTCTTATAAGTGCTGTTATTACTGCCAAAGGTGGTTGTTCTGGGTACTGATTTGTCAGGATCTATGCACCCAAATTTCTTGAAAATTTAATCACTTGTTATTTCCAGTATAATATATTTGTCTAATAAATATCATTTTGTTATCTGCATTTCTTCCTGGTGAAGCAATTTTAATGGCCAGTAGTAATTTATATAACGCAGGCAAAAATTCAATAATTAGTGACATTCTTGAAGTAATGAATGAATTCTATGAATTTATTTTAATATTTTACTTAAAAATCTCTCTCTTCTTTTTTAATTTGCTTTATTGAGTTTTATATAGTGCTTGTGTATAATTGAATATTCAATGTTACCTTTATATAGGAGTCTTATCTCATTTGTATAATATTTGCCTTGTTTACATAAAATTTATTGTGTAATCCTGTTAATTTGCATAATGTTGAATTATACTTATATATTTTTATTTTCAATATTCTCATAATTAAATATGAATTTTATGTAGATACTTTTTGTTTGATATTATTTTATCAGTAATATACTTATATGAATGTTTATATGCATGTTGTTCATTTCTATTGTTAATGTGGGAGCTGCATAATATATGGATCTCTCACCTAAAAATTTGTGCTATAAAGCACTTACAGGCTTCTACTTTTTTTTTAGCCTCATCGTCACTCCTGTGATGGATGTGCTTTCCCCGAAGGGAATAGTAAGGATCCATTATGCTTTCCCATAACAAATTATAAAGCCGACGTGAAAAGTTCAAGGTTGATAGATCCTTCTTTTTTAAAGACAGTTGACCCTTACGTTAGATTTTGGACTTTGCACGTTCCTTTCACGAACGAGTTGACTCTTACATTAGACTTTGGAACCAATATTGGGAGAGGGGAGAAAAAAGGGAGTGTGCGGAGTCGAGAAAGATTCCAAGCAGTAGGGAGGGTACAAAGACCTTTTAAATGAATTGGCTTTTAAGATGATTTTGTCAATATTTGTTATATAATTGTGTTTGGTGTATTATGTGTCGCAGTGTTGTCTTAGCAAATTTTAATAAATATGACAGCTAAAAGTTTAGTTATTACTTAAAGAAATAATTCAGTTTCAATCATGAATCAAGACCACACGCATATCAGGCCCTAGCTTTTACTCTGTGGTACCTGTCTATAAACAGCCAGCAATTTCCATAAGAGGTTCCCCCCCCAGACAGAAACGATGTACCGGAAGGAAGAAGACATATCAGTCAAATATGAATCAACTATGAATTTCTAGAAAAGAGATTCCTTCAGGGAAACGTTGGATCGGACTACATTAAGACACTTGTGCTATTTTCCACCTGTATCCAAGAGTCGAAGCAGTAAAGGTGAAGTTTACTCCGCATTGATGTTGATCTCCATGCAGGACTATTCCACTGGGAATGACAATTTAGTTTGTAAGTAATTTCCATTTTATTTATTTGATGGACCCTCTGTACTTTGCCCGTGGCTTCTGCAATGCATTGCATAAAATGTTTCGTCTAGGTGGGGAAGATTTTAGATATGTAAATAAAAAAGAATATTTTGACGCATTAATTTAATTTAATCATTAATTAAATTTATGATTTCGTCATCATATAATTGTGCTTTTACTCATGATATCCTTCTTGTTTTATGAACCATTTTAAAGTTGAAGCAATACGTTTATTTTTATTATGGGTTGATGGCAAAGGGGGATAATTTTAATTAATTCATAATAATGCTAATTGCCTAAAATATAAATAAATCAACAATTTTATTTTAAATAAGTGTTATGAATATTTATTTTTATGGGCGTATTTCGCTCTGTTTAAATCGGCGGTTCTCAAAGGGTGCACCAGAGCGCACTTGTACGCCCTATGGTATTAATAAGTGTCCAAGTATAAAAAATAGTTACCCTTTTTCTTGTCAGTTTTCACGTTCAAAGATGGTTTTAATTATAAACAACTAACCTTTCCGATTGCTTTTTTCTTCTCTCATTCACTCTAGCAAAAAATGATAACCAGTGATAAAGCGCCCAATAATGTTTCCGAGAAACTAGAGCAGTCACTTCCATGGTTGGCTGCTAGAAGTGTTAGCGTCTATGTGATTTTCATCGCTAAAAATTTCCATTAGAGCCTATGAGACTCCGCCGTCTGTAAATACTCTGTGGATTTAATCATTTAACATTAACTGAAGAACTAGTAGTTATATCCATTGATCGTGGATTAAACGAAAGGAATTGTCTTTTTGAAACTTTTGGATTTTTATAAAAGAAAAATCTAGCATAACTTTGAACATTTTACTACAGTTTTCAACGTCATATTTATGTGAATTAAAATGAGAGGAAATCTTCAATGTATTGACGAGGAAATGAGAGTTTGCCTTTCAAATATATGCCCAAATATTGAAGGACACTTCCAGGCTTCTCATATATAAGAATAAATAAACTTAAGATGAGTTTCATTATATTTTGTATCGCATTATTTTTTTTTCAGTAATATTTGACTTAACTATATTTCACAGAAATTTATATGTAGTGTGCCTACAATTATGTTTGGATTTTAAATACTCCCCGACTTCAAAAAGTTTGAGAACCACTGGTTTAAATGAAAGCCATGAAGACTTCCGAACCCGTTTTGATAAAAATGTGGTATTAGCGTAGATTAATTTATGAGTTTTTGTGGATCAATAACTTAGAAGATTACCTTTAGTGGTGACATGCCTTTTTGATGAGTCGTGTTTAACGGGATATTATTATTAATGGTTCTGAAGGATTTTCAGTATTTTTGTTATTTGAGAGTTAGAGAAAGATCGCCTTTTAGATATTCGATATCAAAGCATGGCACAGCAATGGACTTTGCTGCCAACTTAATTAACACCATCATTTTAATTATGGAGCATCCCTGTCATGTATGTATTAAAAAATCGATAAAGATATTAAAATGTTTTTAAAGAATGTTTCTCAATATTTTGTATTAATTATGACTTTTTTGAAAAATCAATTATTCTCAACTGAAATTTTGTTAGAAATGCTACCAGGGTAGTTACTATTATAAAACGTGTAAGTTCTATTTTTGATTACAGATTGCTACACTAAATAGAGCCTACTACTACTACTACTACTACTACTACTACTACCAGTTTAAGTGAAGGAATAAATTTAGGATCACAATAAGATGAATTTGGAAAAATAAATACTAATTGTAATTTTTAAATGTATATTTTCCCATCTCTGGAGTAAGTAATGGTAAATATAATTATATTAAATCTTCTTTGCCTGTTATGATTCATTATCACGTGTACAATATGTGTGTCAATTGGAAATTTACTTACCTCGATTATTTTGCATAAATTTTTACTGAAGCGTTGTATTTCTTATTTTAAATAGCGAACATGTGCAATTGGTATACCGAGAGGTTTCTCGCAAAATTAAGTTTTTTTTTTTTCTTTAATCATTGTCTGAAGCTACAAATAAACATGATTTATACAGAATAATCCTGAAGTTTATTTTATTCCCATGTGTTAGCCGCACACGATTGAACAAACACAAAGAAATATTGTATATTTATAATTTTGTATTAGTTTTAATACCCTTATAATGGATAAAAAATATGTATCCAAAATCCAAAAATGAAAAGAATGACAATATACATGAGAATGATGAACTAAGATCCAAATTTAGAAAAACTGTATGAATCCAATGACACTGTTTCAACTTATCGAACTAAATGTGTTATATAATAAAACATTTCAAAATATCAAGAGTTTATTAAATATGGATTCACATATTTCGTTGTTAATGAAGAATATACGTTGTGTGTTATACATTAGCAAATAAACATTTTTTAAAAACAAGTTGAAAGTATGAAAAATCAAAACGTATTTTTGAAAAAATACAAAACAATTCATGAGAAGGCTTGCTACCACATACATTTGGAAAATCACTCATTATTCCTTTAGCAATTAAAAGAACGTCTTATATATGGAGAAAATATGGTAACGATTTAAAAACGATTAAGACATCTAAAATCACCAAGAAATATCACATAGATCTAAAATTATCAAGAAATACCGTTTCTCGCCGAATTTCTGCCATATCACATAATTTAGAATAAGTTGTTAAATCAAATACAAAACTTTCCTGTATTTGCTCTACAGCTTGACAAAACTATTGACATCATTAAACTGTCTCAATGAATTGTTTATGCGAGATACGTTTATGAAAAAGACATATCAGAAGATTTTTTTATATTGTAAAAAATTGGAAGGAAAAACAAATAGTGAGAAAATATTTTAAAATATTAATATGATATTTTGAAACAAATGACTTTACCTGGACACACTGCATTACGGTCTGCGCTGATGGTACTGCAGCATAAACAGATTGTAATAAAGAGTGAAAAGGTATTTTAATAAAAAAAATTGCTCCCCATACAGTATTCAACCATTACATGATACACGGACAAGCTCTTGTAAAAGATATTGATGAAGATATTACAGGATGCTGTTATTTTAATTAATTACATTAAAAGCAACAACCTAAATGGTCGTTTCTTAATCTACAATGATATAGATTCTGTGTATGAGACATTATTACTATATATCGAAGTTAAATGATTCTCATGTGGTAACATACTGTGAAGTATTTTTGATTTGAAAAACGAAGTTTGCATTTTTTTTGGTGGGGGTAGAGAAGTAACATGTATTGGCAAGTTCATTAATTAATGAAGATTGGCTCGGAAAATGGTTGACATTTTCAAAAACTTTGAGAGTGATTCAATTAAATTCTCTTGATTTGAATTTAAGAGTATACAGAGAGTGGAAACATTTTAACATCGAGTAGTAAAACTGAAACTTTTAAGAATAAGCAGATAATTCAACAAGGAGACTTGAACAAAACAACACAAACATGTTCCCGTACTTTTCAGAATTGACTAAAAAAAAAAAAGAAGAAATTTCTTGTAAATTTTCCTTGCCATAAAATATATTACGTTGGATATGTGACCCATTTTCGTTTGATATTTTAAATTCAAATATCCCTTTAACTGAAAAAGAAAAGTTAATGCTTCAGCGACAAAATACTGCCCTATTCAATTTAAATCTTTGATTTGTCAAAAAATTTTGGTTATCGATTGAAAACGAATGTCTATTCGAAGAAAAGGCACTTAATATTTTGACTCAGTTTGCATCGACCTATTTAGGTAAAACCGTCTTTTCAAAATATCATCATTAAAACAAAATATCAATCTCGATTGGATCCAGAGGACGACTTAAGGCCGATTTCCAATTTTAGTTTCGATAATAGAAGCAAACATGAGCTCTTTGCAAGCGCATTCTTCACATTTAATTTTTATGATGTAAAGTTTTTTTAAGAGTATATTTCTTTAAAAATATTTATACCCATATGCTTAAATAAAACCATTACTTCCTTAAATTATGCGTTATATTCAGACCTGTAATAAGCTAGAAACACAAATCTCAGAAAGAATTTCATTTTAATTGCGTTAAATAGAATAGTTAAATTCATTTTTTGATAGGAAGGTCCACTTAGTTCGAATTGGAGACGGTCTAATTGAAACTAGATTCTTATCTGGAACTAAAGCCTAGAGTAAATGGTAAAAAAATCCACTGACACGATTTATAAGCAATTAAAATATTCCGACAGCCTTTGTGCAAATCCAAGGTTTTTTTTTTCCTTTTTTATAGGTCAATAAATCTTTTTTTTTTTTTTGCGTTTTGTAGAAGTTTGAGGTTATGAAGTTGGATAAAATTCTTAAGCGGCAGGGGAATATAGCTTAATGAGAAGAGGCTTCTGATTAGCCAGCTGATTCTTCGACTTCAGTACATAACTCGGATTATCGATATTCAACGGTAAAAATACTTTTATGGTGTTCTTTTTATTAATTAACGGTTCAAGCTCAAGACTTATATAAATCAAATTTTAAGAGTGTATATAAGGTGTTGAAACTTATACAGTGAGTGCATTAAAATTTGTATATAGAATTCGTTATTGTGTATAGATATATATAAACAAGTTTGTATTGTGAATTAGAGCTGACCAAACAGATGGTTGCAATGAAACCACTGATTGAAGGAGACTGGAGGGCATAAACGACCTATCATTCAACAAAATAATCATGAAATATGAGCAACTAAATACACAGAAGGCAACACTGGAAAAACAGGTCAAGAATAACCGTATTGTTTAATCACTAACTGCTCTTTTCATACTAAACATGAATACTACCAAACGTATCGCTAATCCTGAGGAAAATAAAAATATGACCCTTCGGAAAATTATTCAAACGGCATATTGTTAAGCTAATGTGATATTGAACCTACTCCAACTATGACTAATAAATTCAATTAACTGGTTGTCAATAATGATCCCAATTCTCAAATTTCTATTAAAAAACTTCCCCAACATTGATTAAATAGATTTCTAATCTTAAGGGGCTTCTCGAAAAGCTTAATGGAGATATCACCAAACTATCCGGAGAATAGTTAAAATTCTTTCTTAAATCCAACGAAAAAAAAATAATAATCAACTTTCTGAAAAGGAATAACTTGTTCATTATAATTGACAAATCGTATCGACCTTTAAGTCACCCTGAAAGGACTTGCTCTCTCAACTAGTAAGAAAATCGAAATCGCCTTACTTAATGAAGGATTCTTTCCTGATCATGCAAGAAAGTAGAACTGTAAACTATCAATTTTGCAAATCATTTAAAATGAACAACTAAAAATATTACTATCTTCTCTTTAAATAGACTTTTACACCTCACAATTAGATGCAGCAAAAGACCTGGGGCTACCCAGTTTTTTCAGTGCACTTTTTTTCTATCATTCATTATCAAATTACGGATCTGCGCCCAGAGGACTTAAATGTGGCAACGTTCATTTCTACAAAAACTGTCGCACACAAGAAATAATTCCCAATTTAAGTTACATTAATTGTGGAGAAAGCGGGCAAATCGTCTCTTCTAAGGGATGTTCCAAATTCTCTTAACCGAACAGACAGTCAATCAAAAATTCTTACCACAGTAACATTGTCACTTTCAGTCTAAAATAGTAATTTCAATTTTCTTTTGCAAACGTGATCAGGAACGGTAAACCTACTCGGATTCGTCTCCCCCAAGTTAACATCCACTTTAAGGAAATGTTTCTGAAGGTACCATACATAAATAGCTGTTCATTGTAAAGAAATTTTTAAAATGCCTTCTCTTTAATAGCCTCATTTCTTTGTGCGATAACCTTTAAATGCCAAAAATAATACCATTAGTAAAATAAATAGATTTTATTTAATTCCAAAATTGTTACTAATTAAATTTTTTTCCACTGACTAACCAATGATATGGCGTTTCTTTTCATTTTTTACTAACCTATAAGTCCGCCATTCAACCTCCACAATGCGTGTAGTCCACTATTTATCCCAGACTCTCTCAGTGTCATTTAAGTCATCTTAACGTGAATGAGTGAAGTGAACTCCGCCGCCAATATGTTTCGTGATGCACTGCGTCAACTTCAAACATGCAGTTGAAGTTGATTCTGTAACCGGAGCCCAGAGAATGTGTAGCTAGAACCGAGACGAGGTAAGATTAAATAATTTATAAATGAGATTCGTGATTTCCCCACAGATTATATATATATATATATATATCAAGTTAGATGCCAACGAGACTTGGAAAAGTTGTTAAAAACAGTTTTTTGTCCCTAACTTCGTCTTGTTTCATGGCTATTATCTTGAAGAAATTATTCGGATATCTTCTAAAAGTCCTTGAGCTAGGTATATGACACCCACCGAATAAATTGTAGTTGTAGAAGTGACTCCTGAAAAGATGATTTCTTGTAGAATGTTTGCTGTTTACAAATAGCAGAAATATTGAATTATGAAATACTTGTTTAGTGTTCACAACACAGTATGTCTTTTGTTAAGTTTTGGGAAATATATTCCAGTCTCTTTTAAAACACATACTATATGTACTATTATCTTCTATCATTTCTTTTTAATAATAGTATATAGTTTAAAGTAATAAAAGAAACACTGAAAATAAACAAATAAAAAATATTAATTTATTTTTTAAAAAAAAAAAGTACTACACGAGATAAATTTGATTAATCAAAACACCTTATGATAAACATGATATGAATAATTTCAACAGCATGTATAGAACGAATCTTTTATTTAAAAATATTCCTATCAGTAATTGCTAAGTGAAAGTAGAAATTGCTAGATTGATAACGATGGCGTTCGAATTAGAACGATACGATATGGACAAATATATATGCATTTTCTTCGAAACGAATTTCCTGAAAATTTATTCAAAAGATAATCAGTGATTCAAATCATTTATCCCTTCAATAAACAATATGATGATTCTAAATATAGCGGCGAGAGGGGTCAAAAAGTGAGTGAAATTATGAATTATTGTAGTGTCTCGATAATCCAAGTTGATTATTACTGTAAATCACAGGAAATATACTTCCAATCATAAATATTCAAAATAAGGTAACGATTTATTTTAGAAGCTAAGTCAAAGTACAGATTTAAACTAGAAGTCATTTCAAATATTAAAAATTTATTTCCTTATAACTAAAATTGATTGAAATATAACTGATTAAAGTATTTTTTTTTTTATTTGGGAGATTAAAATTTTTAATTAGTAATTAATTATGTCAATATTTTAATTTTCACTCATAATTTAATTCTGGGATATCATTTTCATATTGTTTTTTAAAAAAAGAAAAATAGAATGCAGTTTTGTTTTTGAACATCAAGTCCTTTTAAAGCATGGAGCATAATTTTATTCTTCAATGTAATTAATATCAGAAAATGGTTCAGAAATCTGTTTAAATAACCTTAAACTTAAAATTCACTTCTTTTAACCCCAATAAAATTTATTAAATTAATTTTTTTCTTGTTGATTTAAAAGTATTATTTATGCAACAGTTTTTAAGAAATAAAACAGAATTACAAATTACTCAGAATATCAAGGAAACAGTGTGTATATATATATATATATATATATTACGGCGAATGTGATTATTAATAATCAACAGATTTATCACATTTACTATAACATATATATATATATATAAATTTTTTACAACTGAATTCTTTTTTTTTTTTTTACACATAATACCTCATCTAAAACTGTAACATTTGCAAAACATAAACACACACACACAAAATAAATTGAAAAATATATTCACAAAAGCAGTTTGTAGAGTTAGTATACGTATTTGGGACAGTATAAACAAAAACAAAATAAAATTCACAACATTTTTTTACCACATACATTTAAAATTAAGTAGAAACTATTTTAATGGAAAAGTTAAACAGAAGAAAATTATGGTTTACTAAACAACAACAAACAAACCAGACTGTAATTTCTATTAGTGCATGTAAAAATAGTTAATTTTTAACAATGATGATTTTCAATTATAAGCACAACAATTACAAATATAAAATGAGAAATGGGAGTGAAACACATTTAAAAATTTAGTATATTATATACTTTTCGTTTTCAGTTAATCTGTCAATCATAACAGCTTTTTCATGTAATTCAAAATTTTGATAATTTCAAGATGTCTTGTATATTATTTTATTCCTAATTAATTTAATCAAGATATTTTTTTTTTTAAATGCGAGTGATTATAAACAATAAAATATACAGTAATGTAACTTAGAAAAAAAAAAACCTTAATAAAAATTGTTTTTACATTAATTCAAAAGAATAACTTGTTACACAAGTGATTAAAAAAAAAAAAAAAAAAAAAAGGGCATAACATTTTTTTCATAAAGATTTATGAAAAACAATTATAGTAATAAAATTTCAATAAAGAAAATATTGAAAAAAGACAGCATATTAAGATGAAAGTTATTTTCTAAAGCCCTTTTGGTATATAAAAAAGAAGTAAATGAATGCTATAAAGCATCCAAATATATTTTTTCTTCACTGATAACAGGAACATTAACAAAGACATTGCATTATTCAACAAAACAAGTCTTTTAATCAGATAATTATTTCAAGAAAAACATTCAGATAAGAAATTTTAGGGATGCATCATAAGCTTGTGAAATATTAAAATAACTAGATGTGATCAATTTAAACTAATAACCAGAAAGTTTTAAAATTATATTTCTGTGTTAAAATTACTAGTATTTTAAAGCAAAAGTGAAAGGAATCAAGTGGTTAAATGATTTTTTTTTCCCATATATGTTCCCATGTTTTATAATATTTTTAATTTGAAACTCAAATATGAAATACATATATATCTTGATATCATAATTTAAAAATTTCTATTGTTCTTCAATAATACAGGAACAGGTAAGTTTCTATGGGAATTACTTTTAATGCAAAACAATGAACTTATTTTAATTCATTATTCACAAGTTATAATAATGATAGTATAATAGAACATACATTAAGAAATGTAGAAACAAAAGCATAAAATTATTATGCTAATACATAATGAAGTAACAAAATTTTTCATTTGAAAGTATTTGAATTTGATTTGTATATTTTTCTCAAAATTTAACAATTGGGAAAATTAATATTTTTTATTATAACATCTTTTCTTTATATTAAAAGTAATGTAATGAAATAAAATGTTTTAAGTACATTGCATAACTATTTAAAATAAGGGGGGGGGTCACCCAATGATGAGTATTGTTAATGAATAAAGGCTTAAATGCAAATATAATGAATATCAATAGAATGTCTTACCTTTTCAATTAATAAATCTCACCAAAAATGGTGTTTAAAATTCTTATGTAATTAAGACAAGCAGCTTCAATATAAAAGTTCTAACATTTTTTTTTATGTATGTTTGAATTTTCACATGATCAACATATCATTAAAGCTAGAATTACATTAATTAGTTAGGAAAGTTTTGAAACTCAATGCAACTTAATTTCTACCATTCCAAATGACACACAAACATAAGTAATAACATTAATAACCATTATATCATCACTGATATACTTGTATAGGCTATTTTTTTTAAAACAATACATAATACTTAATAATTTTAGAAAAAAATTATATCAAACAGATTTGAAAATAAAGAGAAACAATTATTTCACCATTTAATTTTCAAAGCTAAGCATTCTTTTAAGACAAAATGAATATGTTGAGTATTATCGAATTTTGCCAGAAAGATGCCCATAAAAGATAAATACTATCTGCCAGATGAAAGAGTTGATTTAAAAATAAAGATATTAAATTAAAATAAATACATCAGTAATATTAGAACTATACTTGCTGCCAAAATAAAGCTATATACCACCACAGGTTGGTTAACATAGATTAAATATAAGCTATTATTTTAACAAAATGACACAAGAGAAATAAACCTTATTATGAAAATTATGTCTAAAAAAAAGCTCTTGAATTTTAAATTCACAGAATTTCAGCATTTATTAACTTATTTAACTGCTTTAAAAATAATTTCATAGTTTATTTTGCAAGATTATACTTTTAAATATGAAGATTTTTAAAGTGCTCATTAACAAGTGCATCACAGCTTAGATTATAATTAAGTTGCTTCTTTAATAATCTATCAAATATTCATAAAAATATTTTTAGATTAACACATTGCAATTGAAAAATATAAAATCCATTCTCCTGGATTTATTTCTAAACTAGAAAATTATAAATTTTTAAATAACAATGGTTTTAATATTGCAAGCATTTATTGATTTGATGAATGAAATTGAAATACCTCTTAATCAATAACAATTGTTTACATATAATGAGCAAATACTGAAAAGTTTTTTTTGAATTTAACAATTTTATCAAATTAAATGAGAGAAATACTCAATTGTATGGAACTGAATGTTGAAATGCGAGTTTTAAATATTTGGCATTAAATAAACTACATAGATTAACAACTACCAATTCTAATTTATACAGTAGCAAGATATGTTTTTGGACAGTTTAAAGTTTTTGAATTTCATTTGTGTATATCATCCATTACATATTTTACAATTGATTTAAAATGCTTTACATACTTGTTTATAACAATGTGTTAAATAAAAATGCCAGTTAAAAAGAAATTCTGATACATTAAAATTTATACAATATGGGCTAAAAAATGCCACACATTCATTCAAATATTTTTAATGTAAATGAAATATTTCACACAAATAATAGAATATTTAATACCTGATTTGATATCTAAGAATTAGAGTTATACTTTTACTGTGGCTGGAATTAAAAAATATTTTTATCCCCTCATTTTGTCTATTTCTCAGAGTGAATAAGATTTACCACCATTTTTTATGAATAAAGATTTATCACTTTTTTTTTGGAACTAACTTTTATATATGCTCCTAAGGGGTTTATATACAGAGAAAAATTTGGATAGGTGTATGATAACCATAAAGGAATATTTAGTGCTTCCGTATGAAGTTAAATGCTGAATTTATTTTATCTTTAAACATGGTTCCTTCTACAATTTTTTTTCTTCTTTCAAATGCTTACTACAAAAACCTGTTTTAGAGGATTCAAGATAATATTAGATATTATAACTATTTCAACATTTAATAGTTTTTAAAAATACAATTTATTTAACTTTTGACACACAATTTAACCATCGAGCACAAATTCATTTTTTTTCATTTGCAAGCAAATATTTCAGTGATAAATTTTTGCCTACTAATGATACTGCAAATGAAATGCATATTTTCTTTGTTATCAATAATTCTGTTTATGTTGTTCGGATACACTCAATATTAATTTCCATTATAAATAATTACATTGCAAGTTTTAAAACATTTAATAGTAGGATCATGTTTGATTTTAGACAAATTTCTTAAGATTCGTTGGTGTTAAGCCTCAAATATGATCTTAATTGGAATGCAGTTAACTTGTTTCATGAAATGTATCATTTTATAACATCAAAAACATGAATAATTTACACTATTTATTACTGTAATTATATTAAAACTTTCACAGTCTTAAAAATATTTCATAAATCAATTTTTTACTATACCTCTGACTTTGTCATTTTGTTCAAATTCATTATTTAAAAATGGTAGCATATTGATTTTTTTGGAATAGTTTTATCTTCACATAAATAGATATGTAAGTTTATAGATATGTATGTAATAATAAGATAGATATGTATGTTATCTGTTTGTATATAATCAATTCTCAAACTATCTGCCTTCATGCTCCACCAAAAAATGTGTCTGTTTAAAAGATTCAACAGTGTTTAAACCCACACAGACTAAAAATAAATTTTATTTCATGGCAAATATTGCCATTAATACTTTTGAATCTTATTAAATGATATTAAACATAAATTATTACTTGAGCAAACTTTTTGTCTTTGTTTGAAAATATGCAAGGAACACTTAATGAAAAGTATTAATGCAGAGTGAAAAATCAAAATCACTTTTTACATATTAATTCACACACACACACACACACACACACACACACAAAATTGTTATATTTGCATTAGAGATTGAGTATATTTTATACATTTAGTATTTTAGTATTTTTTTTTTTTTTTTTTTTTGCTTTTCACAAAATATAAATCTTGCATATATTTTAAGGATTTAAAAAATAAATAATACTTAAATGAACATGAAAAATATAAGTAATATCAGAATAAAAAAGATTTATCTAGAAAAAAAAAAAAATCATGAAACATTGCATATTTCCAGAAAGGCTAAAAAGTTTTTAAAATAGATAAAAAATATTAAAATAATTAAATTTTTTTCACTTTTACTATCCAGCAGAAACCTGTTAAGTTCAAAAACTTAAACGTCCAAAAAAACAAATTCACATAAAAAATAGGTGGAAATTTAAAATTACATTGGATATGAACTATTATAAAAAATGCTTCTGAAAAGAAACTTGCACTTTTATTATAGCTACTGAACATGTGTGGATGGATATATGAAAAAAGGATAGCTGTTTTTCAAATATTAGTATCACTGAAAATTACAGTTGTATGGAATATTTATTTAATGTAAATTGTTTTTTATACCTTTTAAAGAAGCTTAAAGTGTTTCACTAATGTTCCTTCACATTTCAAAGTAAAACTGATAAACCTGAAAGAAATTTAAAAAAAATGTACATATGAAATTTCTTACAAAAATTATTTTGTATTTTTTCCCTCCTATAATGGGAATTATTTAATTCATAAGTACAATGTGTCCTCCATATTAATGCAAAGAGAGGGGGAAAAAGATATCTGTCACAGTACAACATCAACTACACTTCTAATTAATTAAAATAAATAATAATCTTTTTATTAATATTCATTTATAATCATTACTAAAATATATTATAAAAAGATATTTTCATCTCAACATACAATATAAAATTCTATTGATAAAATTATTCTGAAAACACATGATAATTTTAGTAGCAATAGATAATGATGCAGAAATTGTATAATCAATTTAATAATATCTTATTTCTTTTTGTTTATTTATATACCAAATAGTAATTTCGAGCAAATTTTAAACATTCACCATCCAAAATTAATAGGAGAAAAAAAATTCTTAAAAATATCAACATTACTTATATAAAACATTTAACACTACTAAGTTGTACCTACTTTTCTTTTTTTCATTATTTTTTTTAAACATTTTTCATAGAACATTAATGTCTACAACCAACAGATTTTATTATTAACATATTTATAACAACTACATAAAGATGTAGCGATTTACAGAAAAAAATATATGATCTCACATTTAACTTTATACAATTAAAAAGCATATGGTATATTCACACTATATTATTGCCTCTGAAAGTTGCATAAAAAATCATTAGTTTTGATTAGATCATTTGCTAACAAACTCTTTCTCAAAAAGGATTTTCATTTTAGCACAACAAATATTGAAAAACAAATATAAAAGAATTAAAACATGCTAGTTTACTGCAACTAATCACAACAGAATAATTTGAACTGTGAAATTGTGCTAATATAGATGAGGTTGTCATTGCTAATAAAAATATGATTTTGGACGGACCTAGAGTGATTTTTAAAAAGTGCAAGCAAACTGAAAGAAAATATTATATTTTTTCACTGCAAAGTTTTGAAGCAATATTGTTTAATTTAATAATCTGCTAAAATAAAATTAATATAAAGCTTGCAAATCTTTAAAAAAACTAACTGGCTTAACATCAATACTATTAATTTTCAATGAAATTTTGTTTATTTTTCTAAATTTTGTTAAAAGCATCAAGAATTCAATAACCCGTTTTGTTTTGGTTAATTGATGTACAATTATAAAAATTGCTTCTATTCTAAATACAAAATTGCATTTGCAATAAAAATAACAACACAGGTTTTCTTTGCATAGATTTAAATTAATCTGAAAAGTGCATAATGGGGACAGTTGCTAAAATAGATAGAATAATTACTATAATAGTTAAAATTTCTACTAATCCAACAAATTTCTATACAAAATACATGGCAAGTTTAATGATTTTTACATATTTTAATATGCTAAATTCATCAGTTATGTGGTGCCCTTTTTCCTTTCATATAGCCTGTCCATCTATCAGATATACTTTTTAACACTGGATCATTATGGATGGTGCTGAGGAACAGAAGTTGATTGATGTGAGTGCTGTGGTAATCCCAACGTGCTAAATTTGGTGCTACACCAAGAGAAAAATGACGAAGATCATATACTGAACCTGATCCTGTATCAAATAGAGGCAACATTTTCTTTAGTGAAACAAGTCCATTTTGGAAGTGTTTCCCAGCTTCATGGCAGAGCTGATGAGTGCCACTTTGTTGTACATCATACAATCCAAACAAAGAATATATAAAACCATTGAGCACATATGAGCTTGGAATAGTGGGATATTCTTCATACCACACATATTTCCCTAAAAATGTTGTTAAGATCCCCCGATGTTCAGATCGAACACTAAACAACTTTATAGCATGTAGAGCTGCTTCTAGATAATGAAGATCACCAGTTACTCTGAATGCTCTAGTTAACAGGGACATTGCTTGACCTTGAGCCATAGCTGAATACCAGCCAGGAGCAAGTTCCAGCATTCCATTAGATAACTTACGAGTTACCATATTTGGCCAGCCACCATTTTTATCTTGATGATTCACTAACCAGTTTGCGGCAGCAAAGAAATGAGCCATATGAGACGTAGAACTTAAACTTACATTATCAATTCTTCCAAAGCCACTAAGTATAATGGAATGAACTCGTAAATTTCGAGGCTTTGCAACTTTTCTCTTATTTTGCACAGATGGTAATCCTTTATTTAAATCAATCACCAAATCTCGAGTTAGTGTTTTCCACTGAGCTGTAGTTCCAATTCCATAATATACTTCATTATCAATTAATGACAGAAGTACATCTGATATAACATAATGAATTTTGTACAATGTGTGGTCTCCAGGACTATTTAATATGACAGTTAAACTTGCATTTGCTATCAACATTAAATCACATGTCAAAGTTACTTCTTCTATACCATCATCGATGGATAAAATTTCTTTGTCTGCACCTATAAAATAATTACAAAAATTATATAGAAATGAAAATTCTATCAATAGCAATATTTCATGCATAAATAAAAACTAGTAATGAATTAAAAATTAAGTTATTTGAATGATTTAGATAAAACAGGGCGGTTACAGAAAATGTGAAATTTTTCTTTCTGACTTAGACTATTTTTATATTAGTTTCCCGGTTTTCTCCCTACTGAGAATCACTGTATGTGTGCAATATACATTATAAACACTGTTACGGGTTATTTAATACGAAAAAAATATTTTTATGAAATTTAATTAAACAAAAACAAAATGAACATCTTAAAAAAAAAAAAAAAAAAAAAAAAACTATTAAAACAATATAGTACAACAGCTAATGCATAATAATTTTCTAATGCAGTTGGCAAATACATACAGTTGTCTTTAAGTCATAAGCAAAGGCTGCACCGACGTTACTCTTAGCACTACCCAGGGGATGCGTGTAGTTTGAAGATAAGCTACGGACACGGAGTAACACTACTCCTGCAACGCTCTAGATCATATTAGACCGGGACCTACGGTTTAAAGTGGATTCCGAACCACTACAAACATCCATGGCACCTCTAACTCGAAACCTGTGGTGCCGAGCGCCAGAGCGCTAGCCACTCGGCCATCAGGCCACATATAAATAATTAATTAGATTTAATTTTCAGTAATTAAATACATATATAACAAATACTAATCAATGCAGATGCTAAAGGATTATAAAATTAGGTTTAAGGAATGAATTTTAGCTTACTACATTACAAATAATTAATAAAATATTAAAAACTTTAAAATCCTTACTTTTCTAAATCAGCTGAAGCAAATAGCATAAGTACAAATAATAACGCGAGTACAAGAAGAGCATAATTAAAAAACACACATTTAAATATGAGATCATTAACAGGACAGCACGTCATAAAAAAAAAAATTGGATGTCAGGTTGCCGTAAAATGAGTAACGATCCAAGTCGCCAAGCATGTTCGTCTACAAAATCACCGATCGCGCGCAGGCTTGAACAAAATGCTCTTGTTGGCAACTTTTCCTGATTTTGGATATTTTTACGAATTGCCCTGACTTTTCCAGATCAATAAAATTCACTGACTTCCCGGTTCTGTCGCCACCCTGTATAAGCTGAAATAAAAGGTTTTTAGTTATAGCTGCTTACGCATTTAACGGTAATTCTAATCATAGTGATATGATGAAAACAATATATCAGGGGAAATTATTTGTATTTTCTACATATAGTAGCAAACTCAGTATTACTCATTTCAATTTTAAATTCACAGTCTGAGAAAGTTAAATCTATAATTTTGACTATCTTAGACAAACCTTAATAATCTTTTTCTTTAATAATTTTACACAAATGATCTATGGAAAGTTTAAAAACCTCTACCTAATTGTACAGATACAGATTTTTAATAGAATTTTTCAAATATTTGACTTTTACAATATGATATGATATTCTTTTTATAATATAATCAACAATTACCTTTAGTTTTGAATTCTAAAACAGTGCTTCCAGCTACAGTATCAAACACTTTCCGTAAACTTGTTCCAGTATGTTGAGTATGCAGCCATTTACCATGAATAGTAGTTTCACTATCTTCAATCATCACAGTGGTAGGTGATGCTTCAGTAAGGTTTTTACTAAAGTGGCTCAAACCAAACTGAGCAATCTGAATTGGATAAAAGTGACCTCTTGTATCCCACTGGGTGGATACAGGAACCCCTGAACATAAATGAATTTTTAACATAAAGAGCAGAAATTACATTTTTAAATAAAATTTCTAAAATTTTAAAAATCATGGTGCTAAATGCAAAATCAATAACGATCTTTCTGTATTCAACATTTAAAAATAAATCAAAAATATAAATGTACATTTATTTTTCTCTTTCAATTTTTAATTAATTATACAATACAAAAGTCTACTTATTTTATTATTGAGTTTTAATGGAATAGTTATGGTAGAGACCACCCATCATTAGTCTTCTAACAAAATATGATAAATGCAAGTATACTAATTGCAGTTCTAAAATGTTTTTTAATAACAAAATGGAAATTATGTTCACAGTTTATTTTAGATAAAATAAAGAAACAATTGAAAATATAGATAAGTCTTGAGATTTTAAAAGAATAACAGAAGAAAAGCATGATGCTTAGAGAGGAAAAAACGGAAATATTTCTGTAAATAGCACAATAAGCACATCAATATAATGGGAAAAATAACTAATATGCATAGTAATAAAACTAAACTCTAATATTTAAAAAAATTTGGTTTTATCTTTTTAAATGATAAATCTTAACCTTCTAAACTTTGCAATTTTCTATTTTATTCAAAGATTTTTTTCCTATGAAGTACATTTTAAAAGAGAACTAGAGCCATACAATGACAATGAATTTAGACTGTCTTAAAAATTGATTTTCTGCATCCTCTTTGAGATTAATTTCAAATAAAGGAGGGAGGAATTGCATGTTTTAAGAGTTTGTATGAACATGGTAAAAGATAAAAGAATCAAAACTAAAGATACAAAATTATAGAAAAACAAGTTAAACATCAAGTTGGTTAAGGAAAGTTATAGTGAACTTAAATTATGAATAACTTAAAGTGATGGATTAATTTTAATACAAATGAAATAATCTCAATAAATATAAATATCATGTTTCATATTTATTGAATTACAGTTCTATAGTTCCACCAAAAAAAAAATGAGGATTTTTAACTTTTCACTCATTTGCACAATTAAAGCATTTTCGAAGAAATCAGAAATCTTATAAATTGAGAATTTACTTTATATTACAAAAAAATAATTTTACAGATTTTTTTGGGTTTTTTAAAGCAATTATGGGCCAGTTTGAAGACAAAACGGGAAAATTAGACCTAGCAGTCAAAGCAAGGACTACTTAAACATGAGGAGTGGAATGAAAGACACTACCTTATTTTCGTAGAACAGAGAAACAGAGTTTTTCTTTTTATTCAGAATTTCAGAACGAAACTAGCTCATTTATAGTAAGAGCAATAGAATTTTGTGATAGTTTTACTCAACCACGATAAAAGATGCTTTATAAATCTTTTATGTTTTCTTGTATTCAATTTTTTTATTCCCTCCTTCATAATAGGGTTTTTTACGTCTTGGGGTGTCTTATATCCATTTACAATCATTTAAATTATATTTATATGATGAATTGCGATTATGATTTATTATACATACATTATATTATATTATATATTTCAACAATGTTTATTGAAATAAAATGCGTTATTTTCTGAAATTGGCTAAATAATGAATTATATTGTTACAGTATATATTCATTCATATGAACACAAGAAGATCTTTATTTTTATTATTATCTTACACAAGAGAAAAGTTGTAATCTCTTTAATCAATTATTTTTTTATTTACACATGCAAAGTATAAATTTGTTGAATCCCATTTAATTTAACCAGAAATTCCTTGAAATAAAAGTAACGCATAAAAACTGATTTTCACATAAAGTGAACAAAAAATGAATCTTTAAAACCTATTTGTTCTAATATAATTTTAAACAAATATATTCTAATATCCACTCAGATAAGGAAATAAATCTTTATTCAAAGAAATTAACTCTGTTTATGATTACTGCTATTCAACATTTTCTTTTTTATTTTACTTCAAAACATTGTAACTTAACATAAACTTTAAATAATGGATAAATATAAGTAAATACTTATAGTATAAAATTAATTATCTATATTAATTATAAAGGCAATAAATCCTATAGTTGTCAGTTGGATTGGAAGGACATTTAAATAATGGATTTGACAAAACTAATTATCGATTTTAGCAGAAAACTTATTTTTGTAAAATTGAAAACTATATATACATGATTTCATTCATACATAAAAAGGAAATGAACACATAATTTATAAATATGTGTTAATATAAATATAACAAGGCATTTATTTACACCCACAGAAGCATATATACCCTATATTAAAATTTACAAGAGATTCGAGTCCAATTTTTCATAGTGCTCAAAAAAGCTATTACACTAGGATCAGACAAATTAACTACATACAGCTAAGAATGTTTACAATTAAATAACATTGAGTTTGAAGTTGGACGGGTTTCTAAGCAACGTATTTGAATGTGCGATATAACAAATAGCTAGCATACATACACATAGCAAAAATAAAATGCTTTCTAGTATCTAAGAAAATATCAACAAAAATTTATAATTTATTCTAAAGAAATATTTCAAAGTAGGTGTAGAGAGAATAATAATGGAAAACAATTTATAAGAACAGATGTTTCTTAAATGGAATTAAAATTAGTAATGTAAATCCTTACCTTCACTACCACTGATGCATTTCACACGATCCCGAACTTCAACATTGTAATTTTCAAACCAGAGATACACTTTACTTGGATCATACTTTTGCTTCGGAAAATACACCTTGGAATAACTATGCTGCCAATCAAATTTATCCACTCCTCCATGCTTTACCATCTTTCCATAAATTTCAAAATATTTATGAAGAAAAGAAAATGGAACATAAACTTCCCCATTGTCTTGCCTGCATGAAACAGCATATTCGTCATTTATGGAACATTCTATCTCTTCTAAAGCTCTAAGCTCACTTCTTAAATTCACATGCTGTTCTCCATCAGGAAGATCTTCATCAACATCATTTTCCTCAAGACGAAACAAATCTGCACTTGAAGGTTCCGATTTTTTCACTGATTGTAATAGTTGCTTACTGCAAGGTTCAGTTATATGCCACTGTTTTTCTGTAGAAGGAATTATTGTTCCACACTTTGTCCAAAAAGATAAAGTGCTTATGAAAACAATTAGGGAAAAACCGGCCAATAACAGTTTGAGGCTGATCCGTCCCCTCATCGGTGAATCACTAAAACACAAAATAAGTTAATTAAAATGCATGTGCATATATATATATATATTTTAACTGAAGGTTGCATTAAAACAAATAAACTATATTTTCCATTAGGACTAACAGATCCAATTGAAAACAAAGAAAATGAAATAGCAACACTATATTTGTTTGTGCACAATACAGAGTAAAAATTGAACGCGACCTGCTTAATTATATTAAAAAAATGCTTATAATTCTCTGGTTTTCGAGAAAGCTAAAGCTGTTCTCTAAACCAATAGAAAATTTTAACTGCTTAAGATTGGAAGAGTGATACACAAAACGTTTATTATTTTCCGTACAAATTACGGGGAATCTATAGTTGACAATATCTTCGTTAATGAACTCCCAAGAATTGAAAATATACAGATTTTTCAATAATCCTATTGAAAACAAAAGAAAAACGTAAAAGCGACATTATATTTATTCCTGCACACTACAGAATAAAATTGAATGCAACTTGCTTAATTATACTTTTAAAAATATGCATACAATTCACTTCAATTTCACTTAAAACTGAAAAAATTTCTAATAAAATTTAAATATAAAGCAAAATAAACATTATAATGAGTCATTAATTAGGAGGATTTTAAAACATTAAGTGTAAAAAAATTGGTAATCTACATGATTCTCGTATTAAAGTACAATACAAGAAACTAGTTTTTTGAGTCATAATTCGCTCTACGTTCATGCTGTTGGTACCCCTTTTCATGGAGAACATCTTTTATGAAGATCACCATCATTACAGTTTTGAACCAACCTGATTCAAATTGTGGAGCATGCGTTCTGAAAAAAGATACTGGAAATCAACTTATTTTCATACAGGATTTTATTTCATCCTATTTGTGACGAAGCTTTAAACAAGTAGATTTTTATGGATGCATTGGAAAAGGTGGTCAATTGATTTTTTTCCTCGACGCCTACTAATTGGCAACAAGACCCTTTTTGTATTGCGATGCTTTAGGATCACTGTGAAAAATAACAAAATTATGGATGTCCATCTTTCTATGAGATTAAATCGATTAACAATTGTATAAATAGTAAATTTTTCTAATATGTTGTCTGAAAGAGTTATCTGCCGAGCAGTAAAAGTTTTAACACAAGAATCATAAGGACACGCTTATAGTGATAAAATTTTATGTCTTTTATCAATGAACTTGTATGTGTAATAGCTTTAAAATATGAAAGTATATTAAATAACGGGAAAATAGGAAATACCTTTGGTCAGTATTAATGCTGTTTGGTAGTAGACTAGACGCAGCATTAATTTTCGCTTTTATGGTAGAATTCATCCAGTAATTTTTACATCAAGGATCACATTTCGCTGCTGCTGCTTGTCGAACTTTGTAACATCTTGCATCTTATATTACCTGTTGGAAATTTTATTACATTTTAAAATATAAAAATTTATAATTTCAAAATATTCTCTTTGTAAATGCTCATTTTGCAAGCTTTATATTCATATAGTTAAAAAAATGTTTTCTCAAAAAACTGTCTCTTATGCAATAAAAAGCTCCTTTTTTATTATGATTAAAAGACACGTAAACATGAATTAGAATCTTTTAAAAATTCATGAATATCTTCAAGTTAAGCTTCTATTGACTTTTTTTCTCTATACCACACTAACTTTAAAATATATCATATGAATAAAATATATTTTCTTAAGAATTTTATTTAATGGTATAATAATAATGAACTTTTGTCTCTTGGAAACTCTTGCAAAGTTTTTTTTTCTTTCTCGTCAAACAAGAATACATTAAGTTAACTGAAACAAAGAAACGCTGAGTCGTATCTGTTAAGTACAGATATAAAAACTACATGAATAGTATATAAATGCGAAGAGACAGATTAATATTAAAAAAGGAATAAATGAACGAGTAACAAAATTTTTCCTTATAAGTAGAGAAATTGCTAAAAACATTAGTATATCTATGGTATACTACCTACCCCTCCCCTCCCTCGAAAAAAAATGAAACGGAGAAAAGAATGCGAGCCATTTTAATTTCCAGCATAAATTATTTCGTATAACGAATATTAAAAAGTTTCGATGTTGAACA
Source organism: Caerostris extrusa (assembly GCA_021605095.1). Taxonomy (NCBI): domain Eukaryota; kingdom Metazoa; phylum Arthropoda; class Arachnida; order Araneae; family Araneidae; genus Caerostris; species Caerostris extrusa. The sequence continues at coordinate 95,805 of BPLR01013831.1, forward strand.
GGAATAATCTACCAACACACTTTTATTTTTCCCACTAGAAAAAAAGGGGACATTTTGCCATGTTTTTATTCGTGATAGTGTGCAAAATATAATTTTAAATCCAATATATTTTGTTCCTTCAAGTTTGTTTTATATTTGTTTGAAAGAAATGATTCACATTAATGTTTATAAGTCCATACTTGCCAACAAAAACTAAATAAAAATATCTTTCAAAAAATTCAAATTCTTGGTGAATAAAGCTTATGTTTAAGAAAGTGATATAAATGTAAACATGTTTATGGTGGGAGGGAAAACAATCTTATGAAAATAAACGAGTGAAATTCATTGTAAACCAACAGTTGTTTCTTTTGCCTTCGCTAGAAAATTTTAAAAGTTTTGTTACGTGCTACTTATTACCTTGCTAAAATACAATGTTGAAAATATTCTTAAATTTATATATACTACTGTGTCCAAAAAGTAAGACCAATTTTCAATTTACTAATTTTCAATTTTTTTTTTCTTTTTTTATTTTGCTGACACTGCCCTTGACATTTGTGTGAAATTTGACGTCAAAATTTTTATTAGTGTTTGAGTTACGCTTGGCTTCGTGAGACGCTAAAACTGATTCCGGCGATTTTCGAAACGTCTGAATTAATTGAGCAAAGAACTTGCATAAAATTTTGTTTGCGGAAACGTATAGAATGTTGCAGAAGGCATTCGGTGAGCATTCCTATATCGAAAAGAAATGTTCAGAAGTGGTATAAACAGTTCAAAGAAGGCAGAGAACGCGCGTTGAAGACGAAGAGCAATCGGGTCGACCATTAACCTCAACCGACGAAGCTCACGTCCAAAAATTAAAGATTTGGTACTTGGAAACCGTCGATTTATAATTAGAGATCTTGCTGCTGATGATGTTGGAATTTCAAAAGGAGCGGACAATTCCATTTTGGGTCTCAAACGCGTCAAATCTCGATTGGTACCGAACACTGAATGCGCCAGATCATACAGCATTGATTCTTCGTGACTTTTTTGTCAAAAATGAAATCCATATCGTTCCACAACCACCGTATTTACATCGTGCTACTTCTGGCTATTCCCTGAACCCAAATGACCACTTCAGGGACACCGTTTTGAGTCGATTGAAGAGATTCAATGTGAATCGCCGCGCGCTTTGAAGGCCATCCCTGCCGATGACTTTTCAGCATGCATTGGAAAAAAAGTTGGCATAAGTGCATTGTGTCCGGGGGATTACTTTGAAGGCGAAGAAATAAATTAAGAAGAATAAATAAAGAGTTTTTGAAAAATAAAATAATTGGTCTTACTTTTGGCATAGTAGTATATTATCTATGTTAATTGAACAAATTAGATTGTTTTTCTAAAATTAATTTTAAAAAATTAAAAAATGAAGTTGCTAGAAGGAATTGGAATAACAATCACGCTTAATGTGCAATTTCGACATTTAAATAAATTATTTCACTCTTGTATTAATTAAAACACATCAATAAAATTCAGAATGTAACTGGTTTAGAATAAAATTTATCGGTTGATGAAGTTCACAATGTAAATGTTGCCATTAAATATATATCTATATATATGTATATATTTTGCGATTTGATACAGAATTCAATAAAATTTGAACTATTAATTTTATTGCGATTACAGAAATGGACAGGTTTACTAATATTTTGAAAAAGTAGATATAACTTGGTTATTAATCTCATTAGCTGCTTAAAATAATCGAAATTCATTATGATTTTCAAAATATTTCATCCCAATCTATGTCGACACGCAATAAAATTTGAATACAAAGCCATAAAACGATTTAGATTAAACACGTCTGTTGCGGAGAAACACACATTTAAATTGTAAATTATTCCACGAATACTGTAAATTCATAAACTGCTTCAAATCCATTCCAATTCTGAAAATGATGCACTATCAATACTAACACACACTTGGCATTAAGAAAGTAAAAGGTTATTCATACCCTTTCAAGATTTAATAGAGAAACCTTATCATTATTGAAGTAATTGCATCTCACTAGGATTAAAGTAAAAATTTATCATATGCATGGATCTTTAACGAAGCAAATGTAAAACTCTTTAATTCGGCCCAAAAATGTGCAGAGGAACAGCCGAAAACGATTACGCTTACAATCAGGATACGACACCTTCAGCAAATGCATAAAATCGATACTTTAGGGGGAAAAAATCCCTATTCCATGCAAGCAATTCGATCCGATCGTATATTTGCAGTGACAGCAAATGGTAGGGTGGGAGTGGAGTGTCGATGGACTAAAGCGGTGGCAAGACATTTCGGAAAATATCCGCACACAATGAGAAGCAGCATCTTTGGGCTTAGGACAGGCGGTGATGGGACACAAAGCCAATCAATTTCTGCCTTCATTTTCTTGGGAAGAAAGCGGGAACATTGACAGCCCAGTCAATCGGATTGGCTTTTACTGAGGATTATTTCTGGAGAAAGAAGCGCACGTGTCTGGGATGCTCAAAGCCTCGTCTCGAAAAAAAAAAAAAAAGGAATAGCAAATCCCTAAAAATAAGTGATGGGAAAACAAGCTAAAGATGCATTATTGCATATACTGCAAAGATTTGACTTTCGTTCCAATTGCAACAGTACATTCAATTTATGGAATCAGAATAAAAGGATTTCATTTTTTTAATGCTAAAAGAGAGGATAAAAATAGTAATAATTAATAAGAAGCAAATTGGCCAAAAATATTTGAGTAAATACAGTCAACAAAAGAATTATTACATATCTTAAGTAATACTATTGTTTTTAATACAGAAAAAAAAAAAAAAAAATCCTATATCCACCTTCAAATGATAGTTGCAATTGTCGTACAGTTGAGTAACAAAAATTCTTAATGAATTAATTTTTCATTCTCTTAATTTTTAAATTATAATAAATTTAAATTAATTAAAAATAGATAATATATGATTTTGAAAATATCTAAAATGAAACTTAAAATTATTTAATACATTCCCTATTTAATTCTACAGGCAGTAGATTCAATTACAACTTGGCCGCTTAACGCTACTAGATTGGAAAGGGGAGTTGAGACCATTGCACATCTGCTCAGAATCCAATAATGATAATAAAAAAGAAATATAGAATTAACCGAAATTAAAAATTTTAAAGCAAACAATTAATAGAAGGAAAAAAAAAAAAAAAATTAATAAGTGGTGACAAACGTACTAGAAATACATGAATGGAAATCTATAACAATATATGAATACAAATATAAAAAAAGGGGGGAGGAATGAAACAAAATAGCGAAACTGAAGATCGGAAGTAAAGTTTAGCAATGCAGAGTTTGACGCATTGAGAGATGGGATTCTTTTTATATACGGTCAGCAGTAATCACTATCAGGACAGAGGTTTGGTTTGGTTTGTTGCTCTACGGTTATCTTATGCATACTTTAGTCTAAACAGACTGGGACCTACAATTTAACGTGGTTTCCGAACCAAACCTCCATGCCACAGCCAGGATTCGAACCTGAAGCCTTCGGTACAAATGGCCAGAGCGCTAGCCATCAAGACAGAGGAGAGAACTGTGGGAGACTTCTAGGGCTGAAGAGAAAAATATGGCAGATAGACAATAGAAGAAGTTAACCCATTTGGTACATTTGACGAGTCTAATTCGTCATTCAAACTAAGAGTGGTTTTGTAACAGTTGTAAGAGGACATTTTCCCCAGTGCTTCCCTTGTTTGTGATAGACTGCCCCAAATGTCAGACATAAGTCAGATGATGTTTTATGAAAGAGGAGAAATATGATGATGATAGTACCAAGATTTCAAGACTCTTACGAAGCAGTTCCAGTGAAGAATTACCAGGGGAATGGAATGGGAAGGAAAAAATCTCGTTGACGTAAAATGATTTTGTGTGGGATCCATTCTATGTGTCTGCGTAGACTAGGTGATAATCCTAAAGCTTTAGATGTGTTCAAAGAAGTCCTGAATGAAGACTTTTGGGATATTATAGTAGATGTTTGTTCAAACATTTGTTGCATTTATTACTATGTATATCATATCGCTGAAATAAATGAATTCTCAAACAAAATCTACTGCCTTCTATTTTTCAGTTAACATCAAAATTAAAATGACATTAAATCATAACGATTAAAAACCAACAACTATTTCGAAGACCCATTTTTCAGCTTTATTATGTATCGACATGGCTGATTTTGAGAATTAACTACAAATTCCCATTTGTAAATCTTGACAGAATAATTGGGACGAAAGTAATTTTTGAAAATGAATCAATGCAACTTTTGAAAATACTACATTCTAACTGTCGGTGTGTTGTTTGATCGTTGCATACATCACGGTGCAACATTTATTTTTTAATTTTACATGGTGAATTGTAGGGTTTATTATTATTATTCAATAACTGAAATATTAACTACTGCTTGAAGTATTAAACTTTCCTTACAGTAAATTTTCAGTTTCAAATATTTGTTAAATATGGTTATATATTCTGATGTAATTTTATTTTAATCATCTTAAAAACATCAATTTATGTATAATTACACAACTTCACACATGGCAATCTGCGAACAATGAGTTTACAACTGTTATTTATAATAAGAGAATGAATAAAGGGTAAATGAAAAAATGCATTTCCATCTTGAAAAATAGGGGGAACGAAATTAAAATCGCACTGAACTAACAATTAAAAGCTGATTGGATAATGGCGGAAGGTCCGAGCAGATATCGGTGCCTGTTAGAATACATAGATTTCCAAGAAATTCATTTAGCTTTCTTATTAAAACAATTACAAAAATGAACAAAATCAGGAACGAAATATTTTTCGACCTGATGCTTTAAGCTAAAAATTGATTTTAAATACCGTATATAAATCGAAAATTTTTAGAACCTTTTCTATTACGAAATGACGAGGGCAGATATGAAGATCCGTTAAGCTCGCAAAAATCTCGTAAGTACTTTTTCGGACGCCGAGCCGCAGAAAATCGTCCATTATAGAACGTTTTTGTTTCTTATATTTAGTTAAGTGTATGAAAAAATTTAATTTTAAATTATTTAAAGAAAATGAGATGTTTCATTTTCGAAATTGTTTATATTACCCGTTAGTTGCGTCGTCGCCAAAACGAAAATCTGATGTAGACGAAATGCGAGTCCGACTAACGGAAAAATACCAAAACATACACCAGAAATATAATGGAATACTGTAAATAATTAGCACATAAAAATGAAAATCGAAAAGGAAAATTACTTTGATCTTTTACATACTTACTGGAAAATTACTTTGATACCCGGTTATATTAGGTATTCGTTTTTTAATTTCGTATTCCTCCTCTGAAAATATTTCGCCAGCACACACGGAAAAAAAACAACCCAATAATTTTAATAAAGTATAAAGAATTCTCTCAATCCTTTAAAGCAAGAAAATGAAGGGAAGGTTAAAGAGAAAATACATTTTTGGAAAAGTTTGGATACAAGGGGACGAAATTAAAATTACGCTGCCTCGCACAAACTTTTAACCACTACAACTCTGCATGTGTACCGAGCACTTAAAAATAGCCCCACACGACAAGGCTTGTAAAACCCCCTTTCCCTCAAGAAAATAAATATTCCCCAAGAGTCTTTAATCACACCTGCTCTCTGGAAGCAAATAAATCGACTTTTACGGCCACTAACAACGCTGAAAAGGAAGGCAGAAAGAACAAAATCGGAGAACAGGAAAATGTGAGTCAAAACCAGTGATATTTGCACGACATTTTCTCTTGTTCCGGACTTTGAAAAGCAATGAACTCTGCTTTGTTGTTAGAAGAGAACATTACATTGGGTATCTGGACAATGAGGGGGAAGCAAACGTAATAGTAAAAATAAACTGCACTAGAAATAAATGTCACCAAGAACAAATCAATAATCTCTCTTCCTTAGAACAATATTCAATAATACAAAATTCACTGAATAATAACAAAAATAAAAAAGAAAACTTACATTAATGCACACACAATGAGCTAAACATTTAAATACACTGACGGAAAAAAAAATCCCAACGCCAAGAAAAAATTATTGTAAAGTAATGAAATTCGAACAATGCATTTGTCTAGTTAACATGTTTAATTGATTAAATTTTAAAGATCACAGGTTAATTTAAGATTAAGAAAATGCACTTCAAATGTAAAATGCTGTTACATTAATAGCCGGTGTAACCTCCAGAATTTTAAATGCAAGCCTGCAAACGTGCATGCATAAAAATAAAATACAGGTGCCGAATGTCATTTTGTGGTATGGAGTTCTATGCTTGATGTACTTGTTTTGTCAATATTGAGATGGTCAGTGCTGTCTGTGGATGATGCTGGAGTTGTCGTCCAATGATATCCCATACGTGCTCAATTGGAGACAGATCAGGTGATCTCGTAGCCCAAGGTAACATGTTGACACTCTATAGAGCACGTTGCGTTACAACAGCGGTATGAGCTGTTGGAAAACTCCCCTTGAATGCTGTTTATGAATGGCATCACTACAGGTTGAATTACCAGATTGACGTACAAATTTGAAGTCAGTGTGTTTGGGATAACCACGTGAGTGCTCCTGCTGTCATAGGAAATTGCTCCATAGACCATGACTCCAGGTGTAGGTCCAGTGTGTCTAGACCGCATACAGTTTGGTTGCAGGCGTTCCCCTGGCCTCCTTCTGACCAACACACGGCCATCACTGGCACCAAGGCAGAACCTGCTTTCATCCGAAAACACAACAGATCTCCACTCCGTCCTCCAATGAGCTGTCTTGACACCACTGGTACCGCAAACGGCAATGGCTTGGAGTCAGTGGAATGCTCGCTACAGGGCGCCTAGCTCGAAGCTGTCCTTGAAGTAACCGATCTCTAACAGTCCGTTGTGTCAAACTGCAGCTCGAATTTCTGCCGCAGACGCAGTACGATGCGCCACAACTGTACGCCGAATACGGCGGTCTTCCCTCAGTTGTGCTACGTGGCAGCCTGGAACCAGGTCTTCTTGAGGCAGTACCATCCCTTGACTACTGTTCCCAACAATCATGCACAGTGGACACATTCCGGGCAAGTCTTTTTGCAATACTGCGGAAAGAAAATCTACCTTCTCGTAGCCCTATTATACGCCCTCGTTCAAAATCGTTGAGCTGTTGATAATGACTTGTTCGTCTTCTTAAAGACATTCTTGCCTTACATCAGCTCAATATGTCAAATTTCAAAGCTCAATAACGCTGACGAACTTTACAGCACGCATTTAAAGCAAACTTGATTTACATGTTCCGAGTGGCGCTACTAGCGCTACACTTATGCGAAAATTGAATCGATGTCATCTTTTAGATCGATAAACGAAATTTAGTAGGCGTGTTTATACAACTAGTCTTTCTTGGTGTTAAGCTTTTCTTTTATTCATTAATATACACTGACGGAAAAAAAAATCCTGTTTTTAAATGTAATAATATTTTATCACAAAAATAATTAAAATGCAACCATGCATAAGATTCATTCAGATCGGGGCCTCAAAGCGAGTGAAAATTGGTTGAGACAACTCTGGCTACAAGTGTTCTTAGGAGGAAAACTAGCCTTAGAATCCTCTTAGTAATGCTACAATTGTTTTAATAATGCAAATTTATGAAACTTAAGTTCTGCTAGTATTTTTTTGTTACAAAAATTCAACTGTAACACCAAAATTGGTTCGATAGATGAAACAGCTTTTGAGAATATTAATTGCACAATTTCGGCAAACTATGAATCAATCATTCCTTAAAATCAATCACTTAATATCGGAAACGATTGTTTAACAAAATATTCCGTGTTACGAATGCAAATTACAAGGGAAGTCGCATAACGAATTTTTGCTGTTATAGTGACCATTTCAAATTTTAAAATTCAATTTGCATGACCAGAAAATCTTCTACACACAAAAATTGAAATTTATACGAATTTGGAAACAATCCGAATGGATTTGGATTTTTATTTTAATGTATTGTTTTTATGCATTTACTTTGTTTCAACGCTATGGAATTGTACTCTTGTATTTTTGGCATACTTTATTACAAACTTTGTAATAAAGTGACTAGCGCACTTGCGACAGATTTCGGTTTCGAGTCCCGGCGGTGCTATGGATGCTTGTAGTGGTTCGAATCCACTTTAAACCGCAGGTCTCGGTCTAATATGACTGTACAGCGTTGGGCGTAGAACTGACAACCTTAGCCCGTAAAAAAAAAAATCTCCTGTTTCGAAATCTGCCAGTAGGCAGACGCCCTTGGCCTACCATGGGCTGTTGCGCCACTGATAATGATTATTGTAAACTTAACATAACTTGCAATATTAACCAGAAAAAATGTAAAAGAAGCGATCTGTTCAATATTTCTGCTGTTGAACCTTTTGATTTTTGTATTTATTACATGATTTTCAGTTTCGTTTATGAAGCTTATACTCCTTTCGGATTTTGAACAATTTTCTGGGTTTTTTAGCACCTCAGGGTTTTTGTATTACGAATTCTATGATAGTTTTGTTCTACAATTAGCGTGTAGAGATTCCTGGCGGTTTTTGGTGTGCAATTCACTCCTTATTAGTTCTTTATATATAAATACAATTGCCAAACAACTTAATGTAATCCCATACCAATAAAATATTTATTAGCAGAAAGATATTGATACTATTCATGAAAGTCCTCTTTATAACAGGCTGCATACAATATTTCTTAGGAATCTTATACAGACCCTTTATACATACAAGCTTTTTATTTATACATATTTTTCACGTAGGATGAAGCTAGATTATCTTTTAATGCTGATAGTTCAAAGCACGTACATTTCTTTAAAATAAGTGTAGGTAAAAAATGTTGAATTAATCTAAAATCAAAATAAAAAATATGTGTGCATAAACTGAAAAACATTTTAACACGGAATATGCATCCTTTTCTGATCAACAATGGTCGCTTTGAAGGGTTCCAAATAGTCAACTAAATCATTAATACAATCAAATAAGAAACAAAATAATATAATTTCTTTTCTTTTCAATTACTTTATTTATGATTTAGCATTATTTTCTTTAGAAGTACTATTTGTTATTTATAGATTAATTAAATTTTAGCTTGATATAAAACTTCTGATTTCGGTGAGAACCCTTCTTTTCATTCGACAATAAGTTTTATCTGTTTACCATTTACGTATACGGGATGATGAATAAAATTTTCAATCGTATTCAATACATGTCGAATTGAAATTGCAGCGGTTTTTTTTCTGCAACTGCAATACATTATGAAAAAAATATTTGAAAGCGATTTCATAAAACATTTCCATTGATTCCTGATTAAGGAATATCAACCAGTTATCAAAAGAATACTTCTATCAAGCTCATATTTTTAATTCTGAAAATAATTTTCAGGACAGTAGTAAAGAAAATATCTGTTACAAAATCTTTCTTTTACTTACAGTGCAGCAAGAAGCTTATCGAATCTTTGTTGGTTTAAAACCAATTTTCATGTAAACATGTCCATGTGATTCAAAACGTCTCACACAGGCGATCTCTCAAAGAATTTTCCTTGTTTGAGTTGAAAATATTCAGAAATTTATTAAATATAAAAAAAAATATTACTATCAAATACAAAAAATGAATAAATAAAATAAAAATATAATTTTTTTTAGAACCAAATCTTGAATAATAGAAAATCCTGAACATAAAAGCGAAATTTCAGAAGATAACTAATGCTAATATCACTTTTTAAAAACATTCAGAAACATTAAACATTTATAAAAATTAAAGACATTTACCAGGCCAGATGCATTTATACCAAGAATAATGCCGAAAAGGTACCGCTACAAACTCAAAATAAGAATATAAAATACATAATTTTAAAAATACTCAGCAGAAACTAGTAACTAATATTTTTAATTTTGTTGCATCACGATGTGCATTAGAAAATTCGATCGACAGCTTTCTAACCAATTTTAAAACTTTTTTTCCTAATGCTCGTCAGTTTTCTTAATAAAGGAATAGTTTCCTGGAAAACTAGAAAGAAAAGCCGATTCTCAATTGCGTGACGAGAAAGAAAAGAAAATCTTCTTACTCTGTCACTTTTGACTGTAGAACATGAATCGATCGATCTCTTGGATTTGAAGAATCATGCAGTCATTCAATAACAATAATTGTATTACAAAAACAAACGTGCTTTGAAATTATACATAAGAAAATTGATAGATCAAGGTACTTTCATCAAAAGGGTACATGGGTGAGAATTATTTTTAAGAAAGTATATTGTTCTAATATCTTGAATTAAAAAAATATTTTGGTATTACAGTTACAATTAGTTAATTTGTTCATATAACTTCAAAGAATCGCAATTTTGAAACAACGAATCGAATAAACACAATAAAGTGAAAAAGTGGAGGAAAAAAACTAATTTACATACACTGAGTAAATCCAAGACTGACAGAACAGAATGTACTGAAGGAGAAAAAATCTTAAAATAATGCAATAAGAATATTTAAAAGCAAATTAGCTTTGTAGGGTCACTGACATTTTTACATGCTTACTTTTCAATTGTTTAGTTATTACAGAATCTTTTAACAATGAAAACAAAGAACTTGATCATGTTTTATTCCATGTAATATTATTTCTTCGTAAATATTAAAACAATAGATTGCGCTAGCCTTAAAAAAAATTAATTGAAATTATTCTGTGACAAAGAAGGCAAAACATTTGCGAAAAATTTTAAAAACTAGAATGCTCTGAATGTATGAAATCTTTTCTTTCAAAATTATAATTGATCTTTTATTGTACTTCTTATGCTTTTGTATATATATATATTACATGAATAAAACAAACAAATTATTATCTCTTAAGACTTTTTGTCCTAGAGACATTAATGACTAAAAAAAAAAGAATGAAAACGATAATAATGAAGGGATAGTAACCAATTGAACTAAATGAAAATAAATTCAATTGAAAAACAAATAGTACATAGCTTAGTTTAATATTTGAATTAAAGCACCGATGTCTTATATAACTAATTATATATTTAAGAAATCGAAACAAAATATTCCTATCTGAATAGATTAATAAAATGAAATCAAATAATAAAAACTATCTTATAAACTATTTTGAATATTTATATTTGAATGAATATTCACATCTTCATTATTTACATTGATGAGAACAAAGGTATGTCAAATTAGTAATGTCAAGTGTATATAGAATATTTTCTGATCAATATTCGTTTATAAATAGAAAAGTAGTGCGTAGGAGCTTTGAGTAGTTTAAGAGAAACTACTTTTGTAGTCGAATCAAATACTGTTTTAAAATTAAAGGTTTATAAGTATTATTCAATGAATGAATTACTTCAAATAGAATCCATGTTAGATGACGTGCATTTAATATTTGTCCTAAAACGTTGCATTTATTTTTAATGACTAAGAAGTACAACGATAACTGTAGTTTCGCGTGACAGCGTAACATCACACGCATTTTGAAAGGTAATGGTCGAAGACATCCCTGCTCATGCACGCGTTTCGAGGCCATTAAGAGGATTAATGAGAACACCGGAAGAAATAGAAATGAAAAAGTCTGCTGGTAAGAATAGAACAGAACAGAAATGAAATTGAGTAGCTCGAAAGATACAATTTTCACACATTATTTCACTCGCTGTTCCCAAGCAATCTTCAGTGAATTTCATATTTAGCTGTATTAAACAGAGTAGAAGAAAACATACCTTAATTAAACAATAGTGGGTTTTGCTTTTCAGGAAATAATATCTTCAATGTGGCATGGCGAGGAATATTTCCTCTCCAATATTTAATACGCTACTATTATAAAACTGATAGCTGAATAGAGGAAAAAAAAACAAGCCAAATCATCATGCTGTCTTATATATTACTACTGGCGCTTACATTATATATTTATTATACAGCCTATCTTAGTAAATAATAAATCCATTAATAAAATAATTTTTGTTTAGCTGTTAGAATCAACGCCAAGATTAAGCATAATGTTTTATACAAAATTATCTCCATTGACACTAAATCCATTAATGATATCATCAATAATTGACTTCCGGAATCAGTGCCCAAGACGAGACAGCATGTCATACAAGATTTATTATAGTGGTATATTATCTTTCCATAAAATAAATTACAATTACATATTTTGTGCTATTTTCAGAATTTAAAAGCAAGATCACAGTAAATTTTGTTGGCTGAATTTGTTTAATTACAAAACAATTCATAGGATTACTATAGAGTAAAAATCTATAATAAGAAATACAAAATTGGAGAAGATGTGAGAAATGGCATTAGCTTATTAAATGGGGAAAATACAAAACTAAATTATTTAAATATGCGAAAAATTTAAATTTTCAAAAACAAACATCTTGAAGACCACAGCACAAATATTTTTTTTGAATCAACGTTATAAAAATCGATAGGTGTATTATAAAATAAGAGAATGCAAATTTCAAACTATGTACACCTGGTATTAAATTCCATGAGGATCGTACATCTGAAAGAAGCAAGTCAATTTTTTTTTTGATTGAGATATGTACCAACAATGGTGCATAAAATCTTTATAATTATTCACTACTGATGTTCCTCGGAGACGATCAACAATTCGAATGTAAGCGATTTTTGTTAAATTACAGCTGTTAATTTATGGAAAAACTCTGAGAAGTCCGATTACCACTCATTTTTAGATTGTATATAAACTCAAACATTCTCAACTAGAAGATTATAGAATATCGCAAATTTAGTGAAAAGATGTGGGAAATTGAATTCAAACAATATTCATTTTCTGGCCTAATCACGCATCTACAAACAAAACTTTTAACATAAAGATATCAAAAAATCAAGAATCAAAGACTATACACTTTTAGTGTAACTAAACGGATAATGAGTACAATTTAACCTGTCACCTGTTTTTCAAGTAACATTACGGTCCTCAGAAGTTACTCCTTCACCTACATAACGGACACAGAGACAGAAATGCTGCATGTGAAAAATAAGTAAGGGGTAATTGTAACACTGTGCTAAAAATCCTATCCTTTTGTATTCCTGGATTGAGTCTACTTAACATTCGATAATGCATCACTTAAAAAGTAAGTTCAAGTGAGCAAGCATTTCATCAAAGATTAATAAGGCAACAATTATATTTAGAGAAATGGGAAGAATTAAATTTTTCAGATATATTGATTATTTTTTGGATTTAAGCATTAATTAAAATCGATAATAAAATTCGGAGAGTAAAAAGTCAAATATCTAGGTTATGTTTGATTTCGAATAAATTATCCATAAAAAATAATGTGAATTAAGTGCTGACAAATATACTTAGCGTAGAAGACGTCTCAATTACCAAGCCGAAACCAAATTCTTGAAATTGCATTCCACGCACATTAAATCGCCAGGGGTTGACCTCATCATTTACGTGTTATCAGTAGTGAAGATCTGTCGAAAATTGACACATCAGCGAGGTCTTAAAACGGAGACCTCACCAAGGCACGCGATAATAATGCGTTTGTCAATTTGTGTACTCATTAGGAGCTTCCTCTTCAACGCCTGCTCGGAATCAGCAGTAATAGTCTTCTCTTAGTGTCACTGGGAACAGGTTTGTTGTTTGGAATTTTCATCCACATCTTAAGAAAGATTTTTCTCAACTTTTATTAAACCAATTATTGTTATGTATTCCTGTAACGAAAATTGTTCCTATATATTTTAATAAAATGTCATTAGCTTTTATTCGAATTTCATACAAGAGGAGAATTTGAGAAGTATAATAGAATTTTTTTTTTTTTCTGTCTAAATATTATATATTACAATAAAACGCTAAACATGTAATAATTATATAAAAAAAGACAAGATTTCCCGAGAATATATGAAAGAACCGCATATAAGCAAAATACAGGAAAGATTATTTTCTTTTTTTTAAAACTTCTTCACAGTCCCAATTATTTAAAGAAATAAGATTACTGTTTGATCATAGAGCAATTTTTCACGAGAAAAATAAACATCAGCATACATTATCTGTTATTACCATGCAATTAACTGATTATATAATTTTAAATCAATTGACAAATAGTGTGATTCCAATAAGGTTCAGAAACAACTCTGAAATAAGAAATTGCTAAGCTGCGGTCCAATTATATTTATTTAAAAATGGCACTTTGCAAATTGCTTTCGGACGGATAAATAGAACTGTATTTTAAATAAATCGCGAAAATTTAAAAATACTTCACTTCAAAAGTGAAAAACAATTTAAGGGTGAATAAAAATCCCCTTAAAATATCAATATTTTAATTCATAATGCAACTAATAATTTAAAACAATCCAACAAAATGTCTTTATTCTATACAAACTGTGTAGTTTTACAATAAAAATTTTTGATAATGTAAGCCACAAAGGAACTTCCATAAAGGGCGAATTTCAAGGAAGTACTTTTAAAACCATAATAAAAATGTTATATATAAAATTATATAAAAGTTAGAAGTTTTAAAGTTATTATAAAGTTAAACAAAGAAAATATATAATTCTACAGTTATAAATTAATTTCTTTGTTAAACTTTTGAAAAGTCATTTTGCAATAATCTGTACAAGTACAATGGACATTGTGCAAGTTTTTATTTAAAAATAAATTACCTATCACCCACCTTTTTAAAGACCTGCAGATTTTGATAAATGATTAATGTATAGATCCTGATCCGGTTCTAGTTTAATAAAAATGTAAACCCAGAAAAATATTTAATTGTTGAGCTTGAAAACAGGGTTTGAAATTAATTTTTTTTTTTCTTTTTTATAATCTATAAGTCAATTTTGTTAGCTATCAAGACATTAGATATCGGTAAATATTTGTTTCAGGAATTCATCACGTATTTTATGAGATGGTCTAAAAAGTGTTCTATTTTAAAATAACGCTGAACAAGATAAAAGTAGCAATTCTAGATAACGCAGAAACCTATTCGAATTAACATATATTTGCTAAATAACATTTTCAGGCCTGGATATTGTAAAACAAATAGAAACCATTTGGCTAAACACTTCTGCACTAGTTATAAAAAAAAAAAAAAAAAAAAAAAAAAAAAAAAAAATCGAAAGAAATTTTAAATATTAGGTTGGTAAGAAAGTATGTTCTGTTTTTTACCATGTACTTAAATGTTGAAAACCGAAATTACTTTCTTGCCAACACAATATTAATATAATGTGCATGCATCCAATTCTTTATTTACTGTTTATTATATTATTTCTTTTTCATTATATTTCTTATAGACTAAAAAAAAAAATGATAAACTGCCAAGCGGGCCTGACATACATATTCGACCAAGTACAGTACTGTGTATCCTTGTCATGAAATCTGGTAGAGTTTGCCTTCTATTTGTGGTATACGTTTCCCAATAATTGCACTGACGCATAATACATTTGATTTAGATCAGGATTTTTGCTGTTGTCTTAAAAAAAAGTTAAATTCTAGCCCTGCGTAGAGTTAAAAAGAATTGCAATATCAACACGGACAGATTACTACTCCTTCTACTAAATAATGAAGGTGAAGGAGATTTTTCCTTCAAAGCTTGCACGTATTTCGTTAACCACTTAGTAACACCATTTGGATGTATTTTAAGATGGTGTGTGTAAGAAGGGGGAATAATTATTTTCCAGGAGGGCAAATACCGCATTGGCAGGTGAAACTCACCAATGCGAGGCGTGTTTTCAAAGCAGAAATCTTTAAGAACATTGCGATAAAGAATATATGTATCATTTAACTATTTTCCCCACATTCTGATGAAATTTTACAGGGAGGGGGAGTTACAAAAGTGTTTTTAATACGAATTAAAATTTGAAAAACACAAGAGTTAACTTAGCCTCTTGTGATTTAACCTTTAATGTAGCCAATTCTAAAAACAAATGAAAAAATACCATTAACAAATAAATTCCTGATTCATTTAAATCATTCACTGTAGCAAGTTATTAATAGCCCAATTCAAGTAAGTTCACTTTTCTACATTTTTCGAATAGAGTGCTTAATGTTCACGAATGTAGTAAACCAGTAACAAATAGAGAAGGCTGAAAAAGTGATATTTAAAACATTAAGAAAATAAGTTACAAAATATCGTATAAAGGTTAAATCATCTGGGATATTTTACAATTATCTAGAATTAAAAAAATATATTCACTGATCCTTGGCCCCTCCCTCTTTTTTTTTTTAGTCGTTGCCAACGATATGTTCTCCAAAATGTAATTACCCTCTAGCACTTTTTCAGATTTAATATTTTTTATCTGCCCTTTCGAAGACCACGCCTATAATTTTGTATGCGTGTCAGATGGTCATTCAATATGGCCCTTTCCATCTACAATAGATTAAACAGATATAAAGTGTTAGAAAAATTCGATCCATTTTATAACATGCCGGGTTTCGAGATTATATATATTTAATTAGATTAAGAGCTTAAATAATTTTCTTCTTACAACAGAAAAAGATTACGAATTTATTTATCATTAAAATTGCATTTGGGTACAAAAATATTGTTTGCTCATCTAAAATTTAATTCATTTTTGAAATTAGATACAGAATAACATCCTTGCTCAAATAGACCTTTGAATAAGGATAAAGGTTATTAAATACTACAATTAGAACAAATTGGATCAATACAGAAAATAGTAACATTTAAAAATTATGCAAAACTACCTAAAAAGAAACTTATCCTAAAAGAGAGAGGATACAAGTTTTACTTATTTTAATTAAATAAAATTTCTCAATTATGACTCTGGGGGAGGGGGAAAGAAATTTTTAAGTAATAATAATGATATTATCTAAAGCGTTAAGATACAAGTTATTAGCTCCATTATTTCAAATAAATTAGTGTTACAAGACTTGCTAATTTTAGTAAACAAATTACCGATTTTTATTTATTAAGTGAAACAACGTTTTATCATTTTTATTTATTATTTTAGATGAAAATCAGATACCCCTCCTGACTATTTTATATGATGCATATAACGGCACAGACTGAATCAAAACAGTTTCATGCAATCAAGTCAAATGTTTTAATCGATTTGAGAGCGTGAGTAACTTGTCCTTTCACGCAAATACGATTCAAAGGCCAATAATTAGCAACATGTGAGAACTAACGTAGCACTGCACGCCAAATATAATAATACTAATAGTCTGCTCCGAAATTCAAACCGGGCACTATACTTAATTTAGATGATTGGGTTTACACAGCATTAGATTTCAACTAAGGGCTACTGGTGAAAGAACAGAATCAATTACAAAACAAATTGCACTTGTTAAGAGCCATTCTAGGCCATTTGAAGAGGGTCAGATTTACATCATACGAACAGAAAATCGTCATAGACTATAGTACAACATTTTTGATGAAACTATTTTTAAAAATTAAAATCGTTATTATCCATACAAGAAGAAACATTAATTCTGAAATAGTTAGAAGCAAATGTTTCTGAAAAGTTGCGATGAACTGTTTTAAATAAATAAGAAGTTTTTTTTTACAAAAAGTCATACAATGTATAATCATTGAATTAGACAAACTAATTAATAGATTATGCTATCATTGCAAAATCTTACGAAAGACTAATTTTAAGATTTTAATGAAGTTTATATAAGGGGTGTTAAAACCATTACCTTTTTTTGGGCCACATTTGAAAAAAAAAAAAAAAAAAAAAAAAATAATAAAAAAAAAAAAAAAAATACTAATGGGAGGTATTTAAAGTGGGTAAAAAAAAAAAAAACTGCCTCGGGTCGCACCAAAAAATATTATTAATTGCTTAATCAAAAGTACAATCTAAATGTATACAAATAAAATGTATCCTGAAAAATATGCAGAAATATTGATTTCTAGAAATTTGTTTTTTTTTTTTTTTTTTTTTGTTTAGATCATTGAGAAAGTCAAGAAGTTTTAATCACTGAAATAAGATATAACTTAGATAATAAAAATGGAAAACATAGTTTAGTATTTACATTAAACAAAAACTTCACTTTTACGTGTTAAATATTTTATAAAAATTAACGGCAAAAAATGAAACCTTTTAAAAACCTGCATTAATGGACTAAAAGTGAAAGGATAAAAGCTGCTATGGAAATTTGCACCAGATGTTTCCATCCAATGACGAGCTTTGTTTAACAAACTGTTCTCCAAGACGTCCTTTGAATTATGCGTCCAGGAAACACAATTTGAAGAACGTTTTGAAAGCTGAGCAGCTGGCGGCAACTAAACTGCACTTAACCATGCAGATGTTTTAACTCTTTCATTTCACGAAGAATGTAAAAGGAGTCTCGTCGCGTTTACTAGATCGGTGCAATTTGACGAGTTCAATGTAAACGAAAATGGAAGAAATTTTTTTCAATTTGCTCTCTCAAGTATTCAATTAAATCTAAAGCGAGGATGCAAAGAAACAGAAAGAAAGGACAACAGCAAGCCTACTCTGAAAAATTCGTGTATGGCAGAATTTATGATTTAAATAGAGCAAAAATTGGACAAATAGCGATATATAAGATATATATATGAAAAAAAGTTTTAGAAAAATTCGCTCTATATGCTCTTCAATTTATTATTCCTGTAATATGTTTTCCGAAACTCAGACATATAAAATAAGTTTTTTAAAGTGCATCGGTTTCTATGACAACTGGATGAATCGAAAACTAAAATTTATACAAGGGTTGTGCAAAGATTGCTTTTCTAGCGCCCATTTCATCAGACATATTAAATAAATTTCAATTTTACTTTTAAAAAATTAAAACATGGAACATGATTCGGCTGAGGCTTAATAAAAAAAAAGTAAGGACTTAAATATTACAAAATATTGAAAGTTTTCTAATTTATTGCAAACTGTTAGATAAATTGGTCAACAATTAGTCAGCCTGAATCGATCTATATTTTTTTTTAGTTATTCCTTTCCATTTTTTTTTTTTTTTTAGTTATTCCTTTATGATACATTAAAGTATCTATTTAGATCAACATATTTTTGAAACAAACATTCTTATGTGTGTGTGCTTAGAAAATTTTTTTTTGTGAATGCTACGATTGATTTGTTATACAATTTACGTGTAGCAAATACCGGTTGTAGCTTTTAACATGTAAAATGGTCGTGTTTCTAATTCACTCCATGTTTCTCCTTTGATGTTTGTGTTCATGCGTTGTGTTCTTAGCATATATAATGTCGCACGTCCTATTCTTTATTTACTGTTTACGACACTGTAATAATATAGTATTGTTTATATAAAATATATATTATAATCATCATTGGCGCAACAGCCCAATGGTAGGCCAAGGCCGTCTGCCCACCGGCAGATTTCGAGAAGTTTTGTTTTTACGGGGTAGGGTTGTCAGCCCTACGCCCAACAGTCATATTAGCCCGGGATCTACGGTTTAAAGGGGATTCCGAACCACTCCAAACATCCATGGCACCGCCGGGACTCGAACCCGAAACCTGTAGCACCGAGCGCCAGCCCCTATAATCTTATATACATATTATCTTATCGCTTTTACTTGAGACGCAACAAGAAATGTTGCATAAGGATCAGAAACACGTATTGTTTAAAAATCATTTTAAGGAATTTGCATCGAAGTCTCAACAATGACAATTTCAAATGCTTTGTAAATCGTCTAAAAAATGCTAAATTTTTAAAATTGATTAATTAATCTTTAATAAAAAAAAAAAACCCGCTGCTTATTCATCTGGAAATTGACTAATAACTACAAAGATGAAATTCGTGAACATATGCTTTCAAAATACATATTTTATTTTCTTTTTATAACATATTTTGCAGTATACCATAATAATTTTCTTTTTTTCTCTTATTATCATTATGTTTGATTTTGTTTTTAACATCGAGAACAGTTTAAAAATTATTCTACCGAGTTAAATGGTCCATTGAATATTTTTGGATATAAAATAAACTTTTTTAAACCAAGTGATATTCCTGTTCCACAAGGAAGGATTTTAAGAAAAGGAAAAAATGGTAACAGTAGAATGAAAATGAATTTCCCATAAGTTGGAGTGTTTCTGCGAGAAGGCCAAATCTACAACGGTTAATGAATATTTATAAGACATCCGGGTGATGACTCAGGAAATGAACAGGAAAAATTATCTAACAGAAAGGAAATAGTGTGAATCATTAATACTTGACTTCGACGTTAGTTAGCAACTTTGAAAAATATTAAATTATCTTTTGCTAGGTGTTTTTTGGCAGAGATAGTGGAATTCTTTGAGAAATTAAAAACAATGCGGCCTTTGGGATTTAAGTTAAGAATTCTAAAACGTGATTCAAAAAACGAAATTCGAACAGCTTTCCCTTAAACTTGGATCAATGCACAAAGGAACAATAAAAGAAGGCACACATTTAAAGCGTCATTAACGAAAGAGAATTTTGACATGCATATAGGTTTTATTAATTTCAATTTCACATGACTAATAAAAAAAATATTTAAAAGTAATGAATAGATTTATCAGCAAAATGTTATTAACAAAGTAATTGATAATTCTGACAAACTTTTATAATGTGATTATTTTAGAATAACATTTCTAATTTACATAAAAAGTCGCTTTTGTGATAAAAAATAAATGAAAACAATGTTTATCACCAGAATTATGAATTAGATTTCTTGACACTTCGCACAAATGCTTGTACATCTATTGCAACAAAATGCTATAAATTCGCTCTTCTGAAACAATATATTATCTCTCTGTGTGTATAATACATTTGTATTCGACTGATAGCAAAAGAAATTGAGAACAGTGACACAAAAATCGTATACATGGATTTGTTTTAAAAATACTGATGACAGTAACAAAATGTCGGGGACCGATTGAAAAATTTCTGCTTTTTATTCGTCTTCTCCTTAATTCAACAAAGAGCCTTAGAAAGAGAAAATGAAATATTTCGAACGCGAAACGAATCTCTTGCATTGAATAATGCAGAAAATTAAAGAGGAAAAAAGACTTATTATCATTGGGAAGTTTTTGTGTGTGTGTGTGTGTGTGTGTGTGTGTGTGTGTGTGTGTAAAAACATATGGCGGCAAGTTCAATAAAAAAAAATTCGTTCAAGATTTCCCTTATATTATAATGCCTTCCTTGCGATTGAATGTATCAAATATTCCTAAAACTTTTTCTAACAGATTTCCTTTGTTTATGTATTTTAAATTAATTTCATTAAAATTGATTTCATTGACTGTCAATTGTGAAAATACGAAGTTAACAAAGAAAGTAATTCTGAGTATAATGGAAAAAAGACGCTCATTCATTAATAATATGCGCATTTTCAAAGAATTTCCTGAAAGATCTGAAAAAGGACTTGCTGTTCTACATAAACGATAGGTATATTTATAAGAGAAAGATAAATAAAAAAAAAGTAGACGATTCGTATCATATTTTCTTGTATTATTATCGTGGAAACTGCTTCGTTTTAATTGGCGTATTTGTAATCAAAAGTTATGACACGAATTTTGCGCTTTAATAAAACTTCTTTCACGATAAAGAAATCCTTGAATACAAATATTTTTTTAGTGTCCTCCTATAGATTTAGAACTGCATCCCAATGATAATATAAGCGCCCAAAGCACAAATTTAAATAATAGACGCTATGATATGAGGTTTCACCAAGTTCTTAACCACTGCACACATGTTTAAACTACAAAAAGAAAATTCATCTGATTTTTTTTTTTTTTTTTTTAGTAGCTTCTGATAGACCACCACCTTGAAGATTCAACCCAAATTTTCCTTTTGAATCTTCTTTGTTCGTAACTAGAAACTCCGCGAATTTTTCAAGAAATTATGCTAAAATAGATGCCATACTTGTTAGAAATAGCGTATTAGTTTTCAGCAGTTGTTTCTTCCATATAAAAAAAAAGTTTAAAAAGTGTGTATTCTCATCAGTTCAGACCCTACCAGATTTGTTAATGCCATTTCCGGAAAATTACCTTTCCAACTGATCTGGTAAACAATCTATGCAGACAAAAATTAAATATCTGGGTTCTTTTTAAATGTTCCGGCCAGTTCTTTTTCCAACCAAATGTATGGCCAAACAACTTAATGCTAATTTAGATATATTCAAACTGTAAAATGTGATCTTCAAGATGAACAGGAGAGGATTAAAAGGACGGTAAAAATATAAAAATCGAACTACCTTTAATCAATGAGTAAAATAACAAAAGCAAAAAATATGCAAAAACTACCTATCATAATTTCTTCCTAACTTATATGATTATGGAGGGTAATTGAACTTATTAGAAATTTTATGATTTTTTTTTTAAACCAGGGGACGTGTTATAATACTTTTCAAGATTAAACAGCTCTATTTAGAATGTCAATTTTTGATATTATGCCAAGTTTTAAAAATATTTGGTCGCGAAAACAGATTCCTCATTCTATCAGTACTTTTTTTTAAAAAATAGAATGAAATAAGATAACTTCAATATACATATTAGTTAATTCTAAATTAAAAAAAAAAATGTGATTTTAAACAATTAATTTCGGGGTGGAAAAAAAAAATACAATTTATATATTGAAATTCCAAAGTTATTTATTTATAGTTTGAGAAAGAAAGGAGTGGAAGTATTGTAGATCACCAAGACAGACAATGGGCTTAGACACGAAAGGTTTAGGTAACCAGTGGCTCATTTTCTTGCTTTTAAGAATTACACAAATAGATCACATCAGATGTTAAAGATCACATGCAGTATTCAGGTATTACACCTACACTTCAAACACTCTTTCAAGACAGAATATATAATGAGGATGCAAATCGATTCCATTTGAAGTTTCGAGTAGTCGCAACGGCTACATGATCAGTCGATAAGAAACAGAAATCTGAACATTATAGAAAGACATTCATAAAATAAAATTTTTGAAATTAACGCGGGGAAAAAAAAAAAAAAAAAAAACCTTCATGGACATGACACACATGTGCTGACATTTAGTTTATTTCGAATTACAATTTTTCTGAAAAAATTATTAATTTGTCAGCTTACCATACAATTCCTCAACAATGGAAACATTGTAGCTTTGCGCAGAGGCAGTGTCATAGCCAATGAGGTTCTACCGAGGCGTGACTATTGCTAGTTGAAAATTGAAAGGATAAAACATACGAATAAAAAAAGAAGAATCAAATACTACTAATTAATGAAATGTTTATCAGTTTAATCTTAAATAATTAGTCATACGTAACAATTTTAAAATTAACTTTATATACCCCGATTATATATCTAATGCACAACAATACTATTTTCAATAGATTACATATAAATTACATTTATCTTTATATTTTAGAGTTATTTCTGCATAAACGTATGTTAACGTTCATCGCGTTTAACTTGCATCACGAACTTAACAGGGTTTGACTTCCATGACCATCTTGACTATAAATAGCACTCTTATATAGAACAGAATTAATAAAGAAAAATATTCATTTTCTGATTTCAAACTCAATTTTTGCGATTGGACACACCTGGCTATGCCAGAGGTGGGGGATCTTCATTTGAGCGAATAAGAGTTAATGAAAGAAAAGCGCATCTGTTAATACTAAAAATTACATAACTACGATTTTAATACTACAATCTTAGTAATTTAAGGTTCATAAAACAAAATCTTTCCTTATAAGATGCGGAATTTCATTTCATTCGTTCCCCCAAAAAAGATGGATGAAAAAGTAACTATTTGAACTTCCGTGCACGAATTGTTTCGTAGGATGAATTTTAAAAGATTTCCATGTGGAACATAAAAACCTACCTACACACTCTTCGCATTTTATTTCCCTCTTTTTGATATTTCTTTCCCCACTCGAAAAACGGCAACATTTTGCGATTCGTGATAGTGTGCAAAATATAATTTTAAATCTTTTGTTCCTTCAACTTTGCATTAAATGAAACTTTTGGGAAAGGAAGTTTCATAATGTTAAGTCCTCACTTGTCAACATATACCGATTGAGAAATTCGGAGAAAACTGTCTAAAATTATTTCTTTGCTTAAGAAATTTAATCATGCCAGTTTACGCATTTACAGTCTATGTGATACTCTTATGAAAATAACCAAATTTTTTTTTTTTTTTTTTTTTTTTTTTTTTTTTTTGCATTTGCTGAAATATATTTTGAAAATTTTGCTATGCGCTACTTATTAACATAGTGAAATAGGACGATTCTAATAAGTTAAAGAATTTTTATAGCACAGACGAAAAGAATTCAGTTCTTTATCAAATAATAATTAAAATGCATTGCGAGCTTTGCTCTAAGATACGAGTAATATAACTTCTGAACTTGAGGCATATCATCATATTTAGAAGTGTCACGAAATGCATATTCTATTTAGAAAAAAACCATACATCATCTTAAGGTAAATTTTCAAACTGGAGTATTATAAATTGTCTTTACCACTCGTCAATATGCTTTTATGTTCTTTAACTGTGAGTTGAATGAATATTCCTAAAAAAATCCGATATTAATAAAAAATTAACTGTTTTTTTAAAAGAAAATAATCTTGTTCGTTAAAATCGCACATGAATTCATTATTCGCGCTATGAAAAGTTGGTACAAGCTGGCGAGTACGTAATGTCTAACTATTTATAGCAATAATAATTTCTAATTTTGTTATTAAACAACAAACTTAAAATAATTAAATACAAGGAAATCTACTTACTCGTACTGTCACTGTTTAACAACATCAAGCGTCAACAAATTAAAAATATAACGTTTGGAAAATGTAGACCATTTGGATCAGTCAATTAGTGATGAAACTGAAAACATTGAAAATGCATTAGCAAAAAGCATTCGAAAATAAAAATTACGAACATTAATAACAACCTATCGATTTTAGACCTTCAATATATAAAACAAAAAATTGAATCATAATTAATTAAAAAAGATAAAAGAAATATATCTTAACAAACATAATTACAGTACAAAAACATAATTTTCTATAAAAATAAAGTTAATTTAATTATGATAAATGGGAAAGAAAATGTGATATTCATTATTGAGTAACTAACATATAAAATGCAATATGATATTAATTGAATTAGAGGAATAAATTCAACGACTTTTATTGAACTCGTATATCAATTAAAATAATTTTTCATGATTCATTTTTTACAATATTAAAGGTGTAGTAATTGCATTAACTTAAAACATTATTATACTCTAAATTTCCTTACAAAAATAGATATAACCCACAACAATAATACCGAATTAACAGCTATCAAAGTATTATATAGAATAGCTTCAAAAAAACAAAAGGAAATTCTACATTTTAAGCACAAAGATTCTATATTTGTAATACCCTTAAATCTTTCTTCTTAATAATAGAATGACTTCTATAAAATCTTCTTTGATTGCTGATCCAAGATAGCTTTTTAATATTTTTCATTGTTTCCCCCAGTGCCGAGAAAAAAATTAACAATTACTTGGTATGCTGCTAAAGTAGTCACCTACTGTATCATTGTTGGATATAATTGAATTGACTCCTTAATATTTCATTTTAACGTTAATTACTAGAATTTTTGAAAAATAAAAGTTTTAATAAAAGAATGAGATTTTTAAACCGTCTCCTCAAAAATGCTTGTTTACCAACCTCTTCTAATAAACAATGACATATCAAGATACCATTAAAGTGTTTATAATACCTTATCACATGTAGACAAAACACATCATTACGACATACACATAACATCCCTAACATTTTGTAAAAATATATAATGAATACAAATGAGAACTTACAAGTGATAGTCACGCAACAAATACTAGAACGGCAAACAAGAAACTAGTAGCATTATTACAACTACATCCAAACAACGAGATGTGTCTAATAACCCATGAAGTAACAGAACCGTCTACTTTCCAACTGGACGAGCTTAAGAAGCCGAGTAAACAGGACAGCTCTCAAAATACGCCACTTTACATAAGCACAGTGCGGTTAACTTTATTCCCTGCAAATTGGTTTTTTTTCCCTTCTTACTGGCTTCTTGATTCAAGGTAATCTTGCCTCGAAAGGCCTTGAACTTGCCACTTAACAATGTCCGACGCCGTCGGTCCTGTTAATAGCAGCGGACTTTGAGAAGAAAATTTGACAAAAAAACAAACATTTTTTGAGATACCTCAAAAATAAAAATAAAAATCCCATTCCAAAGCTGAACTATCTTCAAGCCATTCGAGCAAAAATTAAAACATTATAGTTCGAAAAAGAAAAACTATTCATCAATGTAAAACTATAAACAAAATTTCGATTATTTAAGATTGGACTTTTCAGACCAGTTTGGTTGAGTCCAAAGTCCAACATAACAAAAAAAGAGAAGAAAGAAAACGGTTAAAAGTTGATGTAACTCCACCGAAAACCAGTCAAGCACGAAATTAGACATTCATGGCTAAAATAAAATTAAAAAAAAAAAAACCCTTTCAAATGTAAAACGATAAAAAAAATGATTACTTTCTAGACAATAGTGATTATCCCATTGGTGTATAAAATTTGAATAGTTTTTCTACGAAGTCTACATACTAGCTCTCAACAGTTTTTCCGATTGATTATTTGGGAAAATGACACAATTTCAGGTTTTTCGAACACATTTCAGAATTGCAAGAAAATGACTCTCATTTGAGCTAGTTAGTTGTTCAGA
Source organism: Caerostris extrusa (assembly GCA_021605095.1). Lineage (NCBI taxonomy): Eukaryota > Metazoa > Arthropoda > Arachnida > Araneae > Araneidae > Caerostris > Caerostris extrusa. The sequence continues at coordinate 122,374 of BPLR01013831.1, forward strand.
TGAGAATACAAGCTTTAAAAATTAAAGAAATTTTCTTGCCAACTATATACATAGAATAGTTTTTAAATAATGAAATAAAGTAGAAAGCATAATTGTAATGTTAAATTGTAATGTTTGCTAAATTTTAGGTGAAAATTCAAAATTATAAAAATATCAGATTTGAAAATAAGAAGCATAGTTTTAACTAGAAAAACAAAACAAAAAATAAAAATAGAAAATTACTCTTACTTGCTGCAGATTAATTTTTACTCATGCGAATGAATTTTTCTTTTGAAAAAAAAAAAAAAAAAAAACTAAATATCCAAATGTTTTCTTTTGAAAAAAAAAAAAAAAAAAATCTAAATATCCAAATGTATATTATGAGAGGCGAACAGACGAAACAATTCTAAATTACGAATAATATTTACAAATAATTCATTTTAACGTACATAATATTTATTACACCAAATTGCACGAGAAATGTGAAGATTATTCTGAGATTCGCGGTTGGCAAGACAGGTTTATTTTTGAATATGGATTATTATCGTCTAGCTAAGAATATTTCAACAGAGCGATTTAAAATAAGAAAATCATTTGGATTATCTGATAAT